>JBBBVM010000919.1:0-11048 GCA_037355625.1 Petunia x hybrida
CTATTTCTCTCACCCTAATATTTTTTATAATCATATCTTCACAAAATTTGAACACCAACTTATAATTTTTGATTTTTTTTTCACAATATAAATGGAAATCTTATACTTAGTGTATATTTCATACTCTCCTTAAATATATGAAATTTTAATTTCATGATTATTATTTTTGTGCTTTCTTCTTTCTGATACCTATAGAGAAAAATCTTATATTTAACTCATCTATGCATAAGTACGTATACGCTAGTTCGTGCGAAGCACAAAATATAAAATTTTAATAAATTTACATATTTTTTAATTAAATTTAAATAATTAAATAAGATAACTCAAAGTTAAAAGATAACATAAATTGTCTCATTAACTTAAAAAAATGAAAAATAAATTATTTCAAGCTCAAAATAATATTCTTAGTCATGACAAATTGAAACTGGAACCAAGATATGTCCTTATTAATTTAGTTGATTAAAAATTTATATTGCTTGACCAAAAAGAAATTATGTCATTTAGAGGAAAATAGACTACCTAACTTTATTTAAAATATTATATGTATATGTTATTGTATATAGTCGTATGTCTCCCAAAGTGGCTTCAATTATTCATTACTATCAGTGATTGAAGGATCATATAAGGCAAATAAAAACTCATTACTAGCAGTGATAACACATAGTAAAAGATATAAAAAATTTAGCTACATAGAGTAATTGAATGATCAAATAAGAAAAACCAAAATTTATTATTATCAGTGATAACATATATAAGATATAAAAAACTTCATTACATAGGAAGAGTAATCAAATACAAAGTAATTGAAAAACTAGACTAAATGGCACATTTTTGTCAGTTCGAACCCATAACCTTCACTTACAACGTCGCAGTAGTTGCCATTATAATGAAATTTTCATTTGTCAACGGGTTCACTCCAACTGTACTTAATTACCTCAATTTTTACCTTCAATTTCTAAGGCGTTAGTTGACCTATCAAGCAACAACATTCGTCATGTTATTTAATTTATTCATTGTTGACCCATCAAACAAGACAAAAAATATGAACATGACTAAAATGGATTTGGTTGACATTGCAAGCAAGATTATCTATAGGTTCAACAAAAAAATGGAGAGGCACACTAACAACTACTTCTACTTCTGATGATCTTACACAATGCATAGTTAGTTAATGGTTTGATTAATGATGTCATATATGTATTTATTCTTTTCTATTTTGTAGGGGTATATGTAAATATGTGAATTATAATTTTTTACAGGTAAATTTATAAATGGTGTATGTAAATTGTATAGGAATAAGATTGAAAACTATATATATATATATATATATATATATATATATATATATATATATATATATATATATCTATATATATATATATATATATATATATATATATATATATATATATATATATATATATATATATATATAGGTCTTGCTAACATGGGTCCTTTGGGTGAGGGGGACTTTTAAGTCCCCAAATGAAAAAAAGCGGACAAAGTTCTAAAGAATTGGGTGAGGGGGACACCCCTCTAATTCATACTTAATGATAGATATGTGGTCTCATTAAAACAGCCCCCAAAGATTCATTAAGTGCAAAAGAGCCCTCCATATATAAAAATTCAATATCCAAAAAAGGCAAAAAACCTACCTTTCTCTCTCATCCCTTCTTCCTTATTTCACATTTCTTTTGCAGCAGCCGCTGCTGGTTCCCGCCCCCCCTCCCCCTTTTTTTTCAATTTCGCTTCAAATCAACAGCTCCATTGAAGGGTATTTTAAGCTTTTTTTAATCCTAAACCCTATTTAAACCCATTCCAATTCAAATCGAAAAGGTTTTTCCAAATATTCTTTTCCGCAATTTCAACCCCTCTTGAAGATCTATGACTTTCTCGCTTGAAAGGAGCTCTGGTAAGTGTTCTATATTGTACACTGTATAATGCTGTTTGTTTTGCGATTTATGAGTTTCGTTTCTGCATTTTATGAAAAATGCAAATTCTGGGCAGCTAATGTGTACGGATGCGAAGATTATGTGTATATGTGTACACTTATGTAAGAATGTGTACACATCATATTAAGATGCACCCTGCACATCAAATATATGTGTACACATAAAAACTTATGTGTACACATAATATATAATGTGTACACATCAGCTAACGTAGCATCCTTTTTGTTCGTACACTTCAAATATACGTGTATGTGTACACATATTATATTGACGTGTACACATAATAAATATGTGTACACATCAACATATGCGTGTATACATCAGACGACGTAGCATCGTTTGCTTACTCCACATTCAAAGTATGTGTACACGTCAAAAACATATGTGGACACATCTTTTACTTTATACGCGAAAACATCTCAATTGTGTTTTCAGCTTCTAATGCATATCAATTTTTGATGCATCCAGGTATTTTTGCCCCATAAATGGATGTACTACTGTTAGCAGTTGATTTTCTTGGTGAATGGGTTGAGACCCCAGAATGTTTCACGTGGATTTCTATGACAAGGGAGACGGTACCAGTTATTTTGAATAATGATGTTACGTATTCTGAGTTGGTTAACAAGATCGTTAGTAGATGTGGGGGAAGTCATGATCCAAATGATCTTTGCATTACGTACATGCTTAGCATTTGTTCAAAGCAAAAGAGTCATCCTTGTAAAATAAAGAACGACGAGGATCTCCTTGTTTACCTTGCCGATGTTGACGGATCTGGAAATATACCTACTTTAAGGGTATGTTTGGCTGAAAGGTCGGTAGAGGTTTCAAATGAACAACCTGTGCGTAATGATGGGATGCGTGATGATTGTTCTGCTAGTGGATGGGATGACATGGATCTACCAGACCCGTTGAATATGGAAATTTCACTAACTCAAGGAGAAGAAGAAGAAAATGTTGGTGCTTCACACGAAGGAGGTGGAGGAGTAGGAGCAGAAGTAGAACTAGAAGAAGAAGAAGACAACAACAACAACAACAACAACAACAACAACAACAAACAACAACAACAACAAGAACAAGAAGAAGAAAAAGAAATAGAATTCAGTCCGACTCCTGTAGTTGAGAGCAATATGGTTATGGTTGGAGGTTCTGAAGCAAGTTGCAGCGTTCAAAGGGATGGGGACGATGACGGCACTGATTTTTATAAGGGTTTAACCTTCAAAAACAAGCGCGTCTTAATAAATCCTTTGCAGCTTGCTGCAGTGAAGAAGCATTATTGTTTCAAGAAAGTGAAGAATACAAAAAAAGTTTTTTGTGTGAGATGTGTACATCAGAGCTGCAAGTGGTGGATCCGGGTCATAAAGTACGTAGACATGGATAAGTTCATCATAACTGTGTACAGGAACAAGAATTCGTGCGGGTTAGAGAATCTTTCAAGTAATCACCCACATGCCTCTGCGGAACTCATCGGTTCATACTTGAAAAGTAGTTATGAAGAGGGAAAAGAAAAAGGCATATCAATAAAGGATGTTAAAGCTGCAGTCCGTAGGGATTTGGGTTGTAACATTAGTTATTAGAAGTGCCGGATGGGGACTGTTATTGCAAAGGCTTTGACAAGAGGGACTCCGGAGCACAGTTATGCGATATTGGATGCGTACCATTATATGCTCAGGACGAAAAATGAGGGTACACATACAGCATTGAAGGTTGATGAGAACCAAAGGTTAATGTATTTTTTTGCCGTAGACGGAACTCATTTGTCGGGGAAGTATGTGGGAGTTTTGTTGTCTGCCATGGCACAAGACTTGGAAATGCATATTTTTCCTGTGGCATTTTGTGTTGTAAACGTGGAATGTGATGCCTCCTATGATTACTTCTTTGAAAATTTGGTCAGTATACTCCCAAGCACCGATGAGTTATGTGTTGTTTCTGATAGGCATCCAAGCATCCCAAAAGCAGTTTCAAAGTATTTTTCACAAGCTAATTATGGAGTTTGCAAGTGGCACTTGGCTGAAAGCATTCGTGCAAAGCTTCATTGTGGTGAATTTATATCCTATTTTTATAAAGCAGCCGAATCATATACGCCCACTGAGTTCGAGGAACATTTCCAGCAAATTAGTTCATTGTGCCCAAAGGTTGCCACATATCTTGAGCAGGTTGGGTTTGAGCGCTCGAGCAGAGCCTTTTTTCCAGGCCGCAGGTAATACTTTCTACACATATTTAATATGTGTACACATACTGCTCTTATGTGTACACATATAACATATGTGTACACATCCTTTATATGTGTAGTCATGTAATACATTAGCCATATTTGTATACGTAATATATATGTGTACACATAATATTATATGTGTACACATAATAAATATATGTACACATACAAATTATGTGTGTCCGTATGTTTTCAATTTTTAAAATGTAGACTTATGTGCACATATTAAATACGTGTACACAGATTAATTATGTGTACACATATTAATTATGTGTAGTCATTTAAATAAATACAGAATCATATGTAAACGTTGTAAGAATCAGTTATATATGTGTAGGTTTGGAGTGATGACCTCAAACATCACTGAGTCAATTAACGCAATGCTAAAGGATGAAAGAGAATATCCCATTATTGCAATGTTCAATCGAATTTTGAGGAATTTTTCTGAAAAGTTTCATCATAGGCGTACCATGTTCTTGCAGCACTCAAAGTCATGTGTTCCTTCGATTGAACAAATATTAAAAAAAAATTCACAGAGGGCAACAAGCTTTACGTTTGTTGCGTTCGCAATGATGCTTACAATGTCGGTATTGGGGATGAGGTTGTTAGTGTCGATCTAATTCAAAGGACTTGTTCTTGTCGGATGTTTGATTTGGACGAACTACCTTGTGCACATGCTATGGCAGCCTTAAGATGTCGATATGGAGGAGCGTTTGAGTTTGGGAACGAGATATACCAATATACATCTGGGTATTATTCTACAAATGCATACATTCTTGCGTATGACTGCTTAATCTATCCAATGATTGCAGGGGAATTGTGGAATGCACCACCAGAGCTTTATGAGAGGAAGATAAAGCCGCCTTTTGTGAAAATAACATGAGGAAGAAAAAAGACAAAGCGAATGCCTTCGGTGGGTGAAGCAATCACAAGTAGGAAGAATAGATGTGGCATATGTAAGAGACTTGGCCATAAAAAAACAACATGTCCCCAGCGGAGGTCCGGAGGTCCCAGTGTTGTTTCATAGAACCATATATGTTCATTTCTTGTATTTGTAACCATTTGTAAACTTATAGTTCCTATTTATTTTTTATCTATTTTCTGTTTAATATGTCTTTTGTGTAGACATTACCTTTACTTTCTTTATCCTTCAACGTAAAACAAACAAACAAAATCATAACATGATAGATAGAAACACTAAACAAATTAATGTACTGTGCACATATAACTTATGTGTACACATCTCGTTTGACGTGTACACATCCTGCCGATGTGTGGGTAGATTACAAAAAAAAAAAATTCAAAGTCCTTTACGCATATTAATTATGTGTACACGTAAACGTTATATGTGTACACATATTATATACGTCACATATAATAATATGTGTACACATAATATTATATGTGTACACGTAATTATTATGTGTGGGTACATTCAATCATTATCAACAGCCAAAAGTATAGTAAGGAATGCATGAGAACTCGTATGGACACTCAAATAACTTCCATTTTAATGTAGGAACATGGATTCACCATTGTTGGCACTCAAATAACTAAGATTTGGGATATTTGAGAATCAATATGACAACTACTGACTAATGATAAGGCCAAATCCTTATATTCTAATGCTCCAATAGTAGGAAATGCATGAGAACTCGTATGGACACTCAAATAACTTTCATTTTAATGTAGGAACATGGATTCACCATTGTTGGCACTCAAACAACCAAGATTTGGGATATTTGAGAATCAATATGACAACTACTGACTAATGATAAGGCCAAATCCTTATATTCTAATGCTCCAATAGTAGGGAATGCATGAGAACTCGTATGGACACTCAAATAACTTCCATTTTAATGTAGAAACATGGATTCACCATTGTTGGCACTCAAACAACCAATATTTGGGATATTTGAGAATCAATATGACAACTACTGACTAATGATAAGGCCAAATCCTTAGATTCTAATACTCCAATAGTAGGGAATGCATGAGAACTCGTATGGACACTCAAATAACATCCATTTTAATGTAGGAACATGGATTCACCATTGTTGGCACTTAAACAACCAATATTTAGGATATTTGAGAATCACTATGACATTATGTGTACACATATAAACTGTATGTGTACACGTAAAGTTATGTGTGAGTACATTCAATCATTATAAACATGATAATCATTGACTTCACAAATACAAATACTTTAAGATTTATTCAAATACATATAACCATAGACTTCACAAATACTAAAATTAAGACATAACTCGGATTTCACAATAAAAAGGGAACTTAACATTATAGATTCTAATTTTCAAAGCCGGAGCGAGGTGGAGAGTTGGGTGGAGTGTAATAGATGTCCTTCAAGGACTTGCCCAAAGGTGCTAGGAGTAGTTCGAAGATCTTTTTAATCCTCCTTATATCCATAAGTTGGCGGTCTCTTGCTTCAATTAGGGCTTCTTTCATTTCATCAAGATCTTTCTTCAAGTCTTCCATCTTTATAATAGGACGTCTTGCCATGATTTTTTTGTTGTTTTTGCTATAGATACTGGAATTGTTTTTGCTTGTGTGATTATGAGATAGTATTTTTGACTATTTATAGAGCAAGGATGTGAAGGATTGCGTCCTTTCATCTTTATATGTTATGGACGGTTTATTGAAGGGCTGCATTAGGCTATTTTTATAACTGCCCTAGTTATTATCCGTCTTTTATCAATGATAACTGTCCGCACATAAGTAATTACCTACACATATTGTTTACGTGTACACATATTTTTGACGTGTATGATGGACTTAGTAATTATCCACACATATTTATTGCGTGTACACATATGTTTGACGTGTATTATGGACTTGTGCAAATTACACAAGTAATTACCTACACGTAAGTTATATATGTGCACATAAGTTATATGTGTACACATATTTTATATAACTTTGAAAGATAGGAGGAAATAGCAAGTCATTTCAACACATCCACAACAGGTGTGCAAATAAAAGAAAGCTGATCATGTACATCATGCAATATACTACACGACATCAAAAACTAAATTAAAAAAAAAAGATTAAGATTATCATCCATACAGACCAACGAAAATAAAAAGATTAAGATTATCCATACAGGCCAATCAAAATAGTTCATCCAACACCACATAAGGCTCCATTTCCTCATAGAATATATCTACAGCCCACTTCTTTATCATATCTTCCATTGAACTATCATGCATCAACGTCATTGGGGTGTCTGTCAAGAGATGCTCCATGAACATAAGCGAATACCCCCCACACACAGTAGCTGTTTCGTTCCTTGGAAGATTCTTCACTCGTTCATAGCATAATCCAACTCCTTCTCAGCATTGTCATCATCTTGTATTATCTTTCTCAACAACGACCTCCAATTTTTCAAGGCAGCACGTTTTGTCAATTTTTCTTTTTCACCAGCAGCAGTACCAACAAGTTCTCCACCTTCTTCTTGTACTCCACAAGCAGTACCAACACGTTCTCCACTTTCACCACTTTCTTGTTGTCTTCCACATTCTTGTTCTTCTACTACGGGTTTTCCACTAACACTAACACCTTCTACTTGCTCTTCCCTTCCACTAACACTGGCAACAACATCTACTTCTTCTTCCTTCCACTAACACTACCAACACCTTCTACTTCTTCTTTCTTTCCGCTAACACCACCAACAACATCTTTTCTACTCCATTTCCACTAGCAGCTCCTTCTTCTACTCCATCCCTTCCACTAACAGCTCCTTCTTCTACTCCATCCCTTCTACTAGCATCACCTTCTTTTTCAATAACCTCACTAACAACTTTTTCAGCAGCCTCTTCTTCTCTATCACCAGCCTCTTCTCTCTATCACCAGTAATTCTATCATTTTCTTTCTCCACTGCATTTTTCTCTCCCTTATTGCATTCTACATCGCCCTCCTTATTTTCACCTACCTGAGTTGCAGAGCCCTCATTTTTTGATCCACTATCTATGAGTACCACTTGTTGATTAACTTCTTCAACGATTTGATTAACATCTACAGGTGCACACATATCTATGCTGTTTGGCTCTCTGATTGGGCCTCATTTGATCGTGCTTTACCGCTGGCAGTTCTAGTTCTTTTGCTAGCATTTTCAGACGTCTCACTTCTTCCATCAGCCTTCCTCTTGCCACCCCTGTTACTGATACCACTAGCCTCCCCACAACGTGTGCTAGCCATTGTATCTACATAGTAAATAAAAGGAATAACATAGTTAGGTTAAATGAAAACATCTTCTAAGAGAATTACACATGGTAAGGTGCAAATACATATAACAATATGTGTACACATATAACAATATGTGTACACATATAACAATATGTGTACACATCAAGAATATGTGTAAAATAGTAGTGCATTTTTTAAACTTGTGTTCACACGTCAAGAATATGTGTACACATAAAATAATATGTGTATACATATAACATTATGTGTACACATTTGGAATACGTGTAAAATTATTAAACCCTTTTTTTAATTTCTTCTGTGTACACACATCAAGAATATGTGTACACATAAGGATATATGTGTACACAAAAATAATATGTGTACACATCAAGAATATGTGCACTCCATTTTTTCAGATATACACTCATCTTTTGTTTACACATATGCAAAGATGTGTACACATTTAAAAATATGTTTACACATATTTCTGATGTTTACACATAATTTTTTCGTTCGAATCGAAGTCGCGATATGATTCAGTGTATTCTGGGTTTTCAAAACGAACTTGCACCAGAAAATCCATATACAAACTCAGAAAATGCACCACAAAATGAACTCACACCAGAAAACGAAACAAGATTTTTTAAACGAACTATATTCTTATTTTTTCTTTAAAGAAGTTGAAAAACTACCTGTTTTTACTTGATGAACGGAAATATGCAACAATCTGTTTAGTCCCACCAAAAATTTGACGGAATCAAAGAAAAAATGAACAAATTTTGACGATGAACGGTTGGTTTTTTGAAAACTGAAGAGAGAGAAATGGGTGTAGTTGAAGAGCTTTTGTGAGAAATGGAGAAATGGGATTTGCAGAAGAGGGAGAGTGTGTGTGTATATATATATATATATATATATATATATATATATATATATATATATATATATATATATATATATATATTGTACAAGTTTGCCCCACCTGTTGCCCCACTCTTGTACTTCTCCGCAGGTGTTTTGCCCCACAATTGTGTTTTCATCTTTTAGGGTCAGTTTGGAAAGCCACCTTGTAATTGGATTTGGTGTAATTATTAGAGGGTAGTAATTACACAGCCTAGTAATTATACAGTAGAATAATTACGAAGTCTTGTTTGGCTGTCATAGTGTAATTACAGTGTAATTACAAGCGTACAATTTGGCTGCACAAGTGTAATTACACAGTTAGATCTTTTTAAAATTAAAAAAATAGTAAAACTATTGAACCAAATTATTATTCAAATATTATTTTTTTTGAAATTTACCCATCACTTTTGACTAAAAATGAATAGCATGCATCTGAAATGATAATAAAAAAAAAAACAAAATAACAAAAACATAAGTCTAACCTCATCCAACAATGAAATTCAAAATTATTGACATCACCCAGTGTAAGTCATTTTATTAATAGACGTTTTTTCTAAAATCAAGAGACAAAGTTTTTAAAAAAAAAAATTAGAGTAGTAACACATTTAAGTGAAATAAAGAAGAAAAAATTAAAAAATAATAATGAAGAAATAAAATTTGAGAAGTTACATGAGACCACAAAAAGTAAACATAGTTAAAAAGTGAGGAAAAAAAAGAAATAAAAGAAAAGTATGTAAAATAAAATAATACTTAAAACAAGAAATTAAAAAGAAAAAAAAAAGATAACGTTGTAATTACCAAAGAAGAAAGAAATTGCAAGAAGTAGATGTCGTAAAGTAATAAGAAAAGGCATGAAAGAAAAAAACAATGAACAAATATATGATATAGTAAAAAATAATATAAATTTAAAGTAAAAATTTTTTTAAAAGAAAAAGGTTACATGAAAGAGAAAGTAAAGATAAGGAAATAAGAAGCAAAAACTAAAAGAGAATAATGTTAAAGAAATTATAAATTTAATATAAAATAAAAAAAATTAAATTAAAAAAAAGAATAAGAAAATAAACTTAAATAATTACAAGATGATAGAAATTAAAAAGTAACCATGTAATTACACCGTGTAATTACCAGCAATTCTCAGCTCTCCCCTAAGAATTGAAGAGTATAATTACAAAGCCTCAATTACACCCAATTACAGCTCTCCCCTAAGAATTGAAGAGTATAATTACAAAGCCTCAATTACACCCAATTACATGCTGACCAAGTAATTACTTGGTCCGCCAAACATGTCAAACTGTGTAATTACAATCAATTACACCCAAATCCAATTATAAGGTGGCTTTCCAAACAGACCCTTAATATTTGCAAAACAGTCCCTCCCCCTCTTAATCAGCCCCTTAATGATGCCAAGACAATAAAAGAAAGTGGAAAAGAAATTTGTGCCCCTTTTATTCTTTAAAGACTTGAGAGGTCCTTTCACCTCTTTCTTCACTGCTGACATACGTATGTTAGCATTGTGTACATCTTTAATTGACAAAATTACCCTTAATATCTTTTACAATCACATTAAAATCAAAGGTAAAGTGGCGTGGGTGGAAAGTAAAGGCTTCACGAAAGCACGATGCCAACAAAACTTACTGTGGCAGCTTTTTTTAATTCGCTTGTGATTCTTCATCAGTCTATTTAGAGAGTAATGAAATCCAATTATTAATTTAAGTTTATCAAACTCAGATCTTAATTAACATTGTATGAATCAAAGGATTTTTTATTCTGGTGAAATT
>JBBBVM010000920.1:0-123572 GCA_037355625.1 Petunia x hybrida
AAAGGCAACACTTGCAAATTGGTGCCATGAAGTCTTGGCTCCATGCAACATAAGGGTATTTTGCTAAAACGGGGACAAACTCTCAAGACCACTCCTTATGGATGACACCAAATGAATATTTTTGGTAAAAATCTATTGTTTATAAAATTTGGGAGAAATTTTTCAATTTGTGTTGGAAAATCTTGTTTGGACATAATTTTTGATGATTTTTTTGGTGAACTTTTGGAAAAGAGTTTTCAAAAACCAAGGCCAATTTGTGAGATTTTTTTTAAAAGAAAAATAGCTTTTTTATCCCACAAATTTCAACAATTTTTCAAGTATAAATATATGTTCAAACACAATTTCAATTTTCAACTCAACTTCAAAACTCATTTTTTCAATTTCTACCAAATAAATATCCAAACGTTAGCTAAAATAACTAGTCCTAGGCGGGAAAGAAGAAACTAATAATCACCTTTTTAGTTTGTAATGCGAACTTCTAACCTCTACCTATCTTCATCTCCCTCAACTCGTTTCCCTCTAACTGATACAGAAGAAAGATTTCAAGAAAGCACTGTGGAAGATAAACTTGAAAAATTATGGGTAGAAGAAATGTGAGATAATCTCATTAACAAGACCCTTGAAGGTTAAATATTTCTTGAAAAATTTAATTACTTATTGTGATATCATTATTTCTACCACTTCTACTGCTAAATCATTTCTTGGATTCAACCCATGCATGCAGATATTATAACCACATTGGACCGCATGAGTTTCACAACAAGAAGAGGAAGAGATTCTGAAATTAATTATATAATATTGGCGGCGAATGCTAAACAACATTTATTAACTACTTAGTTATTTCTATGTCTTATCTTGACACGTGTCATATTGCAGATGCTTGGCAAGGTGGCTTAACGGTAAGGCCATTAAACTTTCGATTTAGGCCCCAAGAGACAGGACTCCAAATTTTACAATTAATTATATTTATTTATATGGTAAGAGTTTTTTTAAGTAATAAAATGCTAGTCAATTATTTCAAAATACCACCTTGATTGCAGTTGTAAAAATCTTATTAGCATACGTAAGTTTAATTTAGAGTTCCAAAATATTAGACAATGCTCTACAAAAAATTTGATTTTTTTTTTTAAGAAAAGAAGGAAACATACTTAAAAGCTTTGAAAAGAAGATTTACCACATTATTAATATATTGATAATATAATTAGCTATCTGAGATTATTCATAGCTTTGCATCTCAAAAGAATTAGAAAAGTGAATTTTAAAGTAAATTATAATGGTATTAAAAGTTATATCATCTTATAAAGTTTCACTTTAGGCCTTCAATCTTACTTAGCCTCCCCTGAATTGTTTGGCTACATTAGATTTGGAGTTGCACTTATGGTGGAAATGATAAATGCAAATATGGAACACACTTGTATGATACAGTGATGATACATACAATTTCTCCATACCAATTTTTTAGCATTTACTTTTTTGTTATTCAATTTTTTTTGTAGCATTCACAAAAGCAGGTGATAGTGATAAACTCGATCATAGTTCTCCAATATCTGATATGGAGTAGCTGTATGAATGAATTGGTTAGAAATATGAGCTCTCGTCCTCTCTTATTGTTTTGACTGCTTTTGATTTAAATGTGTTTGATAGTAGCTAATTATCGATTTTGTGGTGATTATGATTTAATTGGGATTGGGTTGATGCATATGGGCCACATACATTCCGAAAAAAATAGTAAAAATTTAGCTTAGAGACCTGTTTGGCGGGCGCTAATTGATCCGTAGCCGTCAAAAATAAATTCGCTGGGAAATAGTCACCTCCGAAAAAGTCCCAGTATTTTATACTGGGATCACTTAAACATCAATCCCAGTATAAAATACTGGGACTTTGAATATGATAGTTCAAAGTCCCAGTATTTTGTTATGGGACTTTATATATAAAGCTTCAGTCCAGTATAAAATAATGAGACATTTGAACATGATAGTTCAAAGTCCCAGTATTTTGTTATGGGACTTTATATATAAAGCTTCAGTCCAGTATAAAATAATGGGACCTTTGAACATGTTAGTTCAAAGTCCCAGTATAAAATACTGAGACTAGTCTGGGGTGTTTTCCAACACTAATGGAGCGTAAGTGTGCGCGCGCGAATTTTTGGCTATTTCTAAATTAATTTTGAAACGGTGGATAAAACTCATTGAGCGCGTCCAAAAATGGCTACGCATCAAAATTTCTCGAAAAAAGAAGTTAAAGGGCGGCCTAAAATCCGGAACCCCCGGCCAAAGACCCAGCCCAAAAGCCTGTACATGTGTACAAGTTTGGCGCGCGCTAATTGATCAGTAGCCATCAAAAACCAATTCGCTGAGAAATAGCCACCTCCGGACCGTTCAAAGTCTCAGTATAAAATACTGGAATCACTTAAACACTAGTCCCAGTATAAAATACTGGAACTTTGAGCATGTTAGTTCAAAGTCCCAGAATAAAATACTAGGACTAGTGTTTATGTTCAGTTCCAATATAATACTGGGACTTATAAAGCTCCAGCAGGTACATGAATCCAAGTATAAAATAATGGGACTTTGAACAAGTATAGTTCAAAGTCCCAGTATAAAAATCTGAGACTACTCCGGGCTGTTTGCCAACGTTAATGGAGTGTATGTGCGCGCGGTGGCTATTCCTCAATTAATTTTGAAACGGTGGATAATTCTCATTTAGCGCGTCCAAAAATGGCTACGCATCAAAATTACACTGTACATGTTTGTTAAATGTAAAAATTTGTTCAAAAGACACTTTTGCCACAGTTATTTAGTTTCAGGCTACTTTTCCTTGTGCAAAAGTAGTTACTTTTTGGAATTCCAATCCTTCCGAGCTGAACTTCATACTTGAAGATTAACTTCAGTCTATAAGGGTTTGAAGTTTACACATTCTATACCTAAAAGTTCAATTCTTGCGGACTGAACTTGAACTTCATACCTTAAATGAAGTCAACCTTATGAAGTTCAACCCAAAAGGCCTGAAGTTCAACCCCCAAGAAAAAGTGGCTATCGTGCACTTTGCCCTTGTTTAATCTCGTCAATATTCTGCTCTTTAAGTTTCTATGACTTATGGATTAATGAATATGTGAAATAATTTGTCACTTGTTAAGTATGATCTAAAATCTGGAAATTATGTCCACATGTTCTGACTTGTTTCGATTATTGTATTATACTATATTATTTTTGTGAGTACAAATGATTGGATAGATTATATAATTTTGGGAGGTTTACGAAAATACCCATCAAAATCAAACTATTTATCTGCCCCTACCCATAAGTTTCATATTTACAAGTCCTACCCATAAACTATTTATCCGCTCTACCCATCCAAACTAGTATACCATAATTTATGCAGTATACCATAAAGATATATACTTATAAGGCATAACAAATCCAGACTTGTATACCATAATTTATGAAGTATACCATAAAGGTATACACCTATAAGGCATAACAAAGGTATACAGTAATAAATGAGTGGGTTGAGTAAATATTTTTAATTTTATGGGTGGTGTAATATTTAATGGGTATGACTTGTAAATACTTTAAATTTCATGGGTACATAGCATAAAAATTCCTATTATTTTTCATAATTTCATAATGCAACCAACTGGCAATATGAAGAATGAATTTAAATTATTGCAAAGAAAAAGTAGTGTATTAGGAAGAGCTGCTGTATAAAAGGTAGAATAAATAAACTAAAATTGTTGAGGAAACAAAGTAAAAGAAAAGGTGATGACGCGATCACATCAAATTGATCATTACATAAAATTCAAACTAGCAATACAATACAATAGCTAACAACCATCCAAACAAGTTGTAAGACTATAGTCGTGCCAAATATTTGCGCGCGCACATAGAGTTTCTTAATTTATTAGTACCCATAGGAGCTTATAATATATGGCCCGATGAGTACCATAAAGGAATTAAGATATTGTCAAAATCAACTAACAGATTAGGATTTATGTATTCTCTTCAATTCATACATTAATTTTGCGTATAGCATGTTATATTTATGGTGATGATCAGGTCATTGTATTGGGTATTTATGGAATCTAAGTCAATGGTCATGTCAAATTCAGATTCTTGTACATCAACTCCTCTAAGAGGCGAACAATTCGGAATTTCGCTTTAATCTTGTTATTTTCTTAGATATTACACTCAAACCTCTTTATAACAGTCCATGTTATAATCAGTATTTCAGTATAACAATATAATATTTTCTACAACCAATTTTTCATGTTATATTTTACCTCTCCATAACCAAAAAATTTCACCGTATGCCCTCCATAAAGAGTTGTTTTACAAAATTACCCGCGCTGAGGAATGTTTTAGCAAAATGCCCTTATTTAGTCCGCAAGCCAAGACTTTAAAGCAAAAAATTTGTAAGTCTTGGCAATTGGCAATACTTCAAGGGCAAGTGCTGTTTTGTCAATACTTCAAGTTATATGGCGAGAATGCAGGGAAAACTGGAAGGGACAGATCTTGACAAGGGTAATTCACAAAACTATACAAACTAACACTCTTTCTTACACTAAAATGTCAACATTTTCTCATTTTTAAAACATAGCAACATTTTTTTTCAAAACATAGCAAAATGCAAAAAAGGGTGCTAAAAACCTTAGATCTTGCTTCTACACCCCCAGCCGCCACCCCCATCAATGTTGCCGCCTCCCTGCCAGCGGCCACCGGCTGCCACCACCCCAAGATCGCCGAAAAATTCTGTTGTTATTTTTTTTAATTATATGTTTGGTGTATTTTCAGTGTATGAAAATGTATATTCTTTGTATATTCTGTGTATGGCTAGTGTATGTAAAGTGTATGAATAGGCCATACACGACATATACAATGAATAACCACAAGCATACGCTTATACATATCGTGTGCAAGGTGTATGCCCAGTGTATGTCCGGTGACATACATTGAGTATACACATTACATACAGTTTTTTGCCTCCACCACCACCAACAACCACCATCCACCACAGGAGAACATACAATACAAACATACATTTTTCATTTTGTATGTAAAGTGTGTACCCAATGTATGTCCGGTGACATACGCCGGACATACATGGGGTATACGCATTACATATAATCTCTTTGCCGTCAAAAACATCAAACATACACCACTACCACCGTAACCCCGCCGTGTCTCACCGGAAAATTCGAAAAACAAAAAAAAAAGTACCAAAGCAGCCGGATCTTCACCGGAAAACACCGGATCTGCTTTGCACTAGCAGATCCGGCGCCGCCAGAGCTCAAATGAGTGAAAACCATCAGCAGCAGCCAATGACACGGCGGAACAGTGGCAAAAAGAATAGAACGCTGGGAGGGGATGCCAGCAACGGTGGTGGTAGGGGAAGCGGCGCGACGGGGAAGGGGGAGGGGCAGCTGGCGGGGTCACAGTGGGGTGTGGGTTTGCAGAGAAGGGAGAGAAGAGAGAAGGAAGAGAGAAGGGAGAGAGAATGGACCTAGGGTTTATTATCACATGTTTGGTAGCATTTTTAAAAATGTTGCTACGTTTGGTAAAGTGACAAAATATTGCTATGTTTTTTAAAAAAGTACCCTAAATTGATATAGAGCGTAATTTGCCCTCTTGACAATTGCCAAGACTTACGACGCAGTGCAGCAAGTGTTGCCTATTGCCAATACTTGTCGTGCAAGTGTTTGAAAATCGAGCAGGGGTCAATGGCAAGTCTTGACAATTGCCAAGACTTACGGCCAAGTGCGGCAAGTATTACCTATTGCCAATACTTAAAGAGATAAGTGTTGAAAAGCAGAAAAATATAACGGGAAGTCTTGGCCCCGGATTTTTTTCATTAAATCTTAACGGGGTATTTTTGCAAACCATCTCTTAGCGCGGGCGAAAAGGCAAACCATTGCTTCCCACGTCATATTTTTGCAAATCCCATTTTACCTATAACAACTATGACAGTTATTATAGCGGTACATTCTTCGTAAAATTGCCTCTATATAACAGTCATAGTCAAATATTGTGTAATAATATTTTGTAAGAGATATATTATGTATAAAATAAAATACAATATATTTGTGATAATCATTCGTAACATGAAATCAACACTCATGTAGAAGCATGGAATGATGTCAATACCTCTACCATTCTCCATTTTTTGAAAAAATACCGGCATTCTATCTATAAAAATTTAGAACTTGCGGAGGATGTTGGTAGTGTATCATTAATTATAGCTCAAATCCCATCTCATAATACCAATCAAGCAATGGATGCTACCCTTTATATGGAGTATGACGCAGCACTTCCAATCCATAAAACTTACACACACTACTAGAAAAAGAGTAAAAAAACTACAGAATGGTTGGCGTGGGAATTCACTTGCCAACAACTTAGCGAGTGACTTCCCTCTCCAATCAATAATTTGCAGTTAAAATAAATTAAATTGAAATAGTTGGCGACAGAATTCCTTCTCCAGTCAAAAAGTAAAAAAGGTGTCAGGTGTTGGAGAAGGAATTCCCTGACTATCACCTGACTATTTTTTTAACTTTTTGATTGGAGATGGAATTCCCTCTCCAACCCTAACAAGTGTATTACAATTACATTTTTACTTCAGTATACAGATTATCGGTTTTTCTACAAAATTGCTCTCCTTCCCTCTCTCCGCCCTACTGCAGCGGCAACACCCCTTCCCCACACCGACAACTGTTTTTCGGTAAGTAATTCCGTCTTCCCCTCCCCATTTTCCCCACTCCCAATCCCGTATCCCCTTTCCCCACCCCAATCCCGTATCTCCTCTCCCCATCCCCAATCTCGTATCTCCTCTTAGAATACTTGTAAATATACTCTTTTGAGTATGTTGTGAATAAACATCCCGTCCCCAATTTCCCCATATACCTTAAAAATTGACCTAAATTTTTTTTAACTGAATTTAACAAATTTTAATTTTTAATATTTTTACAGATTTTTCGGTCACCGGCAACTAATTCTTGAAGGTAAATTTTAATTTCAGTTTATTAAATTAAATTATTTATTTATTTTTATTATTTGAAATTTAATTTAAAATTGTATATATTCAATTGCTAAGTATTTTTGTAGTAAATTAGTTAAATGCTTATTTGGTAACTGTTTTTATAGTAATATAGTTAAATGCCTATTTTAGTTTATTAACTATTTTTTTATGTTAGCATCTTAAAAAAAATTAAATGTCTTTATCTGTAAATTATTTAGGGAGTTTAATTTAGTTAGTTAATTAAAAGTTAATATGCAAAATAGTTTAACAAAAAGACTATACACCTATAGTTTGCTTGAAAAATTGCTATATTTTGTTGCATTGATTTACATTCTTTTGTTTGTTACTTTTGTGTAGATGGAACATGATGAAAATCGTAGCTGGATATACAATATGTTCTATGAAAATATGGGTTTGAGGAAAAGTTATGTTCTATGACGTGTCATGGTTTGTTAAGTTTGTCGAACATGTTACTAATTAAAAATTTTAGTTTTTGCTCGTGTTGAATGCTTAATGATGAAATAGAATTGTTTAATTACCCGTGGTAACTTTGTTTTTATGTTAAACAGGTTGTATAACTGTTTTAATGGCGTATTCCGATTTTTGGCTGCTTTGTATCGAGTTTCTAATATTTTTATTTAGCAGGGTTAATATAGTTAGAGAGTGAATTCAGTCGCTAAAGCAAAAAAATAATTATTTTACGCGTTTTTGAGACGGACTACCGTCTCAAATGAAAAAATATGTATGAAATTATTTTTCTGGAGAGGAATTCCGTCTCTAAACACTAAAAATAATTTTTACAAACAATGCTGGGGAGGGAATTCTGTCTCCAAGCAGTAAATTAATTATTTTGCTAGAGAGAAAATTTCATCTCTAAACTGACACAACCAGCAGTTGCAGTTACTTTTTGAATTGGCGACAGAATACGCTCTTTGGCTTGATCAACGATGCACAAAATAGCGAAGGTCGTGCAGAGACGGAAACACAAAACACTCTTTTTCTAGTAGTGACAGAAGGGGAGATTATTGTACAAGTCAATGGAGTGGAAAAACAAGAGATAACAGAGACAGAAGGTGACAACAAAAGTGCTGATGAAGAGCCTCAACCTACTATTACTTGGGCTGAGATAGAAGAGTCAACTGTTAAGTTCATAGACCTTTCAAGGGAAAGCTATTGTATACGTTTTTGCTTAAAATTTGGACAAAAATCTTCGTCAATTCAAGCGTTAACTTGTTATTAAGAGAGTGCAATTTATGAAACAACCTACAATTGTAAAAAATTTATGAAACAACCTACAATTATAAATTTCTTACGTCAAAATTGGTTTTTTTTTCTCTAGTTTCAATTAATTATAATGCATATGTTTCTGAGATTTTTTTTTTTAATTGGTACGATATAACTAGTTATAGATTTATTAACAATGCATTAACTTTTTCAATTTTTAATTAATGAATATGAAAATCTATTGTGATTTTAAATTTAACATGCAGTTTTTGTGAACTTTTTGACTATAACAACTGAATGAGATCTAAACATCAAATGTCAATATAAATGTATAACAGCACCCCATGATAGCAACCATAAAAATTCTAGACAAATGATATTACCAAAGATAGGTTTGACGGTATATTTTCACTGTTAATTCTGCCCTTAGATACTAGGAATACACTAATAGATATTGTACCGCTTGCCCTTATTCTTAAACTTATTTGTTAGAGTAGAATACCTATTTATATAAGAAGTTTGTTATTAAATTCTTTCAAGTACTTTATGATAGTGGAGGAAGAACAAACAAATGTACTCACTATAGCGAGTTCATATGAATTGAAAGGATTAATAACCCCTCCTTGGCATTTGTTTCCAAGCAAATATTTGAAGAGTTTTTTTGTATTGTTTTTTCTCAATCAAACATCACTACAGAATTTTTTTTTTTTTTTTTGTTGCAAAAATTACAAAACGTTTTCTCTAACACCCATTTTAGCACCCCCTCTATCAACCATTTTTTGAGTCCATTACCTAAATGGTCACTCAACTATTGGAAATAAACCAAGAAAGTCACTCTTCTTTGTAATGTTCCTAAATGATCACTCAGCTTTGGATAATTAACTCAAATGGTCATTCTCACCTGAAAAGTTGCTATCTCCGATAATACATGTTGACGTGGATTTTTTTTTTTTTAAAAAAAATAAATATAAAGAAATTTAAATACCACTGTCCCCACCCATTTAACATAATTTGACCCATACCCAACCTAAATAACTTAATGGGTCAACTATTAAAAAAGTCAGTTCAACTTTAATCCTAAGATACTATACGATGTTTCCCTCATCCTCTTCTTTTTAGGATTCTATAGGGAGAACCAAAATTTTACTTTCAATCAATTTTTTTCCCAATTTTTATAAAATACCATAAGCTTATAACGTAATATATGAGAATGGTACTGGATATGACTAAAGCAACGATTACTTATCTTTTACTCATCATGAATGGTACTGCATGAATTAAATATTTAGTGTAAGTAGCATGAATTAATAACTGGTGATAATGATTTCTGGTTTACCAATTGATGACTAATAGCTTAATAAATTACTTTATTTTTTTCTTTTAGTTTGTAGGAGTAACTTACTAACAATTATAATTTACTAACAGTTTACTATCTTACTAATATTTTTTAGGAGTAACTTACTACTCCCTCCGTCCCAATTTATGTGGCACCATTTCCTTTTTTGTTTGTCCCAAAATAAGTGGCACCTTTCCTTATTTGACAACTATTTAATGCATCATCTCTATTTTACCCTTGTTGGGCTCTACATACTTTTAAACCTACCAACAACTTTTTTATTACTCAAATCTTCTCTCTCTTACTTTTTCAAGGGTAAAATTGATATTTAACAAGGTCAATCTCTATTTTCTTAAACTCCGTGCCCGGTCAAATGGTGCCACATAAATTGGGACGGAGGGAGTAATAGTTTACTAACCTACTAACAGTTTTTAGGAGTAAGTTTTAGGAGTAACTTACTTTATTTTCTTCTTCTAGTTTATAGGAGTAACAAACTAAAAGTTAGCATGACAATTCTATATAAGGTGTCGTGTTTTATTAAAACTATTAATATTGTTAACATACTTTTCTGCGTTCTATCGTTAGAAGACTCAAGAATCTTGAATGGAAAGTTGAAGTTTTCTCATGTATTATGTTATGAGCTTATGGTATTTTATGAGAATTTTAATTTAATTGCAATGATTTTACTGTGGAAGAAATCGATTGAAAGTAAAATTTTGGTTCTCCCTAAGAGAAACATCGTATAGTATCTTAGGATTAAAGTTGCAATGACTTTTTTAATAGTTGATCCATTAAGTTATTTGGGTCGGGTATGGATCAAATAATTATGTTAAATGGGTGGGGACAGTGGGATTTAAATTTCTTTACATTTTAAAATTTATTTAAAATAAAATTCCACGTCAGCACGTATCATCGGAAATAGCAACTTTTCAGGTAAGATGACCATTTGAGTTAATTATCTAAAGCTGAGTGATCATTTAAGAACATTACAAAGAATAGTAACTTTCTTAGTTTATTTCCAATAGTTGAGTGACCTTTAGGTAATAGAAAATGAGTTAGTTTACAATGTCTAACGTCAAAGGTTAGGAATTACCATATTGTAGCTTGCATTTTCTATCCATGGAAAAGACTTGTGTATTGACTTAGAAAATATAGCGGATGTGGGATTCTCATTTCCTTCTCTTTTTCCACGAAAAGTGCTAATTCGATGTAGAAATAGGAAGGAACGAGTTTTGTTATTTTCAGCAAATAATGATGACTATAATCAAAGTGGAACATCAAGTTGAAAAGATTTGTCCTTTCTTTGATTTTACATTTTCATGTGGAAAGACTTGTATTGACTTGAAATCTATCTTGTTCATTTGGAACCATCTATTTTTTTTTAAGATCGCATAAAAACTAGGGTGGACCTAGAAATTGAAAGAAAGGAATCAAAAAATATTTAAACATAACACTTAGATTTGAACTTGTCACCTAAAAAAATTTTCGAACCTCCGTTACAAATATACCCGTATATTTCTTTGTATCAAAAAGAGTTCAATAGTATATATATAACTCAAAAAACTCTAATTTGTGCACATGTGTTTGTTTAAGAATGTAATCCCAGAAAGTGGAAACTTTTTTTCCTGATTTATTCCATTGTCATTCTTTTTCTTTTTAGTTTTTTTTTCTTTTCAGAAGAATGTTGTCTTCAAATTTCTTCCATGTACAATTAGCTTAATCAACTGCAACCAGAACAAGAAAATGAGCAAGTTTACAATGTCTAATGTCAAAGGTAAGGCATTGCCATATTGTAGCTTTCATTTTCTATCCATGGAAAAGACTTGTATATTGACTTAGAAAATTTAGAGGATGTGGAATTCTCCCTTCTCTTTTTCCACAAAAAGTGCTAATTAGATATAGAAATAGGAAGGAAGTATTACACAGACCTTATCCTCATAAAGGTGGAGAGACTGCTTCCGATATGTTTTACAAATAATGATGACTATAATCAAACTGAAGCATCAACTTGAAAAAGTTTGTCCTTTCTTTCATTACATTTTCATGTGGAAAGACTTGTGTATTGACTTGACATATATCTCATTCATTTGGAACCATCCATTTTTTGTTATTGTCCCATAGAAACGTTGGGCGGACCCAGAAATTGATAAAAGGTGTTCAAAAAATATTTAAGCATAACTCTCACGATTTAAACTTGTGAATTAAAATAATTATTGAACCTCCTTTATTACTATACACACATATTTCCTTGTGTCAAAAAGAGTTCAATAGTGTGTATGTATATAACTCAAAAAGACTCTACTTTCCCATATTTACTACAATTTCTCAACGAACGGGATTCAGTTGAACCCCTTTCAATGCACATAGGTCCGCCCCCCAAGAAACGCTAAGTTAGATGTAGATATATCAAGTAAAAAGTTGCCCCAACTCCACGGGTCAAAGTATTATGTTCAGCAATGAGTAAAATCATAGTGAAACATCAACTTGAAAAGATATGTCCGTTGCAGCTTTCCTGGAAAGACTTGTGCATTCTTGACCAGTGCTTAACATTACATTATCTAATTCTTACTGCAACAATTAACATAATTTACCCCCAATGATGCAGTTAAAACGATCAAGCACTGCTTTATACGTTCTTAACATGTTCTATATTATAGCCTTACAGATACTTGTTGCATTCATCTCAGTAAGATAGATATAACTCTAAACAGTGCAATATAAATTACATACTGACTACCACTTAATTTCACATGAATAAGATGATCCCAATTTCTATATAATTTCGAAGCGACATTCATTGTTTTCTTATTATTAGAGCAATTTTCTGGAAAAACTGATAGCATCTTAATTCTAGAAGACCTACAAGACTTTTTTTTTTTTTTTTTTTTTTGACCTACAAGACTTGACTCTTTAACATTGTTGATTAGGGACTCACACAAAGCATACATACAAAACTTTCTTGGCGATCTTAGTTCCCTTCCAACTTTTAACTATCTTAATTTCTTGCCAAATATGGGTTTTATGCACCTACTAGTAATTTTACTATGTTTCTTTCTCTGTCAAATTCCTTTTTCTTCATTCGCATGCCGCCGAGATGAAAGTCTAGCACTTATAGAACTCAACCAGACGTTTACTAGTTCAACCGGTCTCATATGTGGTTTCCATAGTGAACAAAAATCTTGCTCCAAAACAAGTTCATGGAATACGACGAGCAGAGATTGTTGCTTGTGGGATGGAGTATATTGTGATGAGAGTACTGGCCATGTTATTGAGCTTGACCTCAGCTGCAGCCAGCTTGTAGGGACTATTGATTCCTATTTCAACTCTCTCATCTCCAAAGGCTTAACCTTTCTTGGAATGGCTTCGACGGTTCAGAGATTTCGCCTAAATTTCGCGAGTTTTCTAACTTGACACATCTTGATCTTTCTTACTCATCTTTCCGGGGTCAAATTCCAACTGAAATCTCTCATCTCTCCAAGTTACGTTCCCTAATTCTCCCAGATTTTAGAGAGCAGCTGATACTTGGACCTCGCAATTTTGAATTGCTCCTTCAGAATTTGACACAATTAAGAGAGCTTGATCTTTCATCGATGGACATCTTTTCGACCATTCCTCGGAATTTCTCTTCTCATATAACAACTCTGAAGCTGGGCTACACAGGATTGCGTGGGATGTTACCTGAGAGTATTTTTCACCTGCCAAACTTGCAAGTTCTTAATTTGGGAAGCAATGATCAGCTCCGTGGTTACTTTCCAAAGACCAAATGGAACAGCAGTGCATCTCTCAGGGAGTTAGATCTTGATTCAGTGAATTTTTCAGGTGATATGCTGCCTGAATCCCTTGGCTATCTATCTTCATTGGAGCTTTTACTACTTGATTCTTGTAATTTGTCGGGGTCGATTCCAAAAACTGTTTCAAATCTCACCCGTATAGAGTATTTGGACCTTGAAAATAACTCCCTGAATGGAGTAATACCATCCTCGATATTTTCCCTTCCATCACTGCGTCATCTAGACTTGAGTCGTAACCACTTTTCTGGTCAGCTTGAGGATTTCAATAATTCACTAGTCTGGCTTGATTTAATTGAAAACCAACTGCAAGGTCCTCTTCCCAAGTCACTTCAGAACCTTGTGAATCTAGAATTTTAGTGGCAATGTAGATGTCAGCATCTTTTCAAACCTCAAACAACTGGAAGTTCTTAGTCTTTCATATAATAGTATTTCACTAACCAATGAGAACAAAGTCAAGTCTACCTTACCCGAATCTCTTCGGTACTTAGGGTTGGCTGCCTGTGAAGTAAAAGATTTGGAACTTTTGAGATCAACAAAGCAGCTTCAGGAGTTGGATCTTTCACAAAACAAGATTCAAGGTAGAATTCCTGATTGGGCATGGTCTAATTGGATGCATTTGGGAAGTCTTAACCTATCCTACAACATGTTGACAAGTATTGACCAGATTCCTCCTTTAGCGTCTTCTATTGATTTACGGTCTAATTCTCTTCAAGGGTCACTACCTATTCTTCCACGCAGTGTACAATACGTCTTCATTTCAAATAACAATCTCAGTGGGGAGATCCCTCCTTCAATTTGCGATTTGAATGCGTCCATAATTCTAGATTTGGCAAGAAACAATTTGATGGGAGAAGTTCCACAATGTTTGGGTAACATGAGCAACTACATCGAAGTTTTGGATATGCAACACAATAATCTCTCAGGGAAACTCCAAATAACTTTTGGATTTGGAAGTAGACTTAAAAGCTTCAACTTTCATGGCAATAAGCTTGAGGGAGAAATCCCTAGATCCTTGGCCAATTGCAAACAACTGGAAGTTCTTGATTTAGGAAATAATCGCTTCAACGACACATTTCCTATGTGGTTGGGGACTCTTCCAAACCTACAAGTTTTAAGCTTGAGATCCAATAAGTTGCATGGACCCATCATTATGACTTCAAGGATGGACAAATTGTTTCCTGAGCTCCGAATGTTAGATCTCTCTAGCAATGCATTTACAGAAGAGCTGCCAACAAGTCCTTTTCACCAGTTGAAGGCCATGAGAAGAAATGATCAAACAATTCAGGCACCAAGAGATGGATATTACCAAGACTCGGTCACTGTTGTAACAAAGGGAAATGAGCATCAAGTTGTGAGAATCTTGTCTTTATACACCACTATCGACCTTTCAAACAACAAATTTGAAGGACATATTCATAAGGTTCTGGGAGATCTCATTTCGCTTCGGATGTTGAATTTGTCTCATAATGGACTGCAAGGTTATATACCACCATCACTTGGAAAGTTATCCGTAGTCGAATCATTTGACCTTTCATCTAACCAGCTTTCAGGAGGGATACCACAACAACTTGCTTCTCTTACATCTCTTGCAGTTTTAAATCTCTCTCACAACCATCTTGAAGGATGCATCCCGAGAGGATCTCAATTTAATACATTTGAAAACTGTTCATATGAAGGTAATGATGCATTACGCGGATTCCCAGTTTCCAAAGATTGTGGAAGCAGTAGGATACCAGAGACAAACTACACAACAAACTCTGTGTTGGATGAGGAAAGCGATTCTACATTTCTAAGTGAACTAAGTTGGAAAGTGGTTTTAATGGGATATGGGAGTGGACTATTTGTTGGATTCATCATAGCATATTTCATGCTCTCTTCTCGAAATCCAAATTGGCTTTCTTGGATCGTTGAAGAACTAGAATACATGATCGTTATGAGAAGGCGAAAGAAGCAGAGAAATCAAAGGCATTACAGAAGAAGAAATAATGGTGTCTAGACAAGTTCCTACTAGTCTCACAATATGTAACTTCAAAACTTTCAGGTATGCATTCATATTAAGTTCTTTACTGATACTTTTTTTTTAAGCTTAACTGGCACTTAATATTATACATCTTTTATCTTAAGTTGAATATTTTTTGTTTTATTGGGTAATCGCAGGAACCATGCAACAGGCCAATTCAGCTACTCAAATAATTGGACTAGTTGTATGTTGGCTTTAGTGTCTGCTGTATTCATACATTATGTATTTCTACTTTTAATAATAGTTCTTGTGCTTATGCGTCTTCATTTGCATATTGGATTTTCTACCTGTTTATCTTTCTCTTTCATTTGGATTTTGTCTAATTAATTAGTTTAATCCTAGAAAGCTCAGGATTTATTCGTACTAATATAAGAAAGCTGTTGTCATCACTATATTTGTCAGTTGTTTCTATAACCTTTGTCGTACAAATTGCTTAAAATTTTTAAGGTTTTCAATAAATAGTTTTCCTTCTTTGTTATGTAAATGGTTTCTTGGTTGATAAACATATTAGAGGATCCTAGTTATTGAGGACTAGGGTATTTTTATTTTGCTCTAGGAACATTCATTCAATCTTGAGCAGTAATAGCTTTTCGACTTGTATCTCGTAATTTTTCCTCTAAACTTCTTACAAAATCCTCTCTTTATTCTTCTAACCCAAAAATACTTACATCAACTTCCTTCTCTTCAATCTTCAACCATAATTTCAATTCAATGAGTAGCCCAAATTCTTCTATTTTCAAAAACCCTTCAAAATCATCCCCTCTCCTACTAAACGATAGTCCATATTTTCTAGCGAGGGCAAGGTACGATAACCCATCAAATTTAAATCTAAGACAAATGTTGTGCACAAAAAATACTTTATCATCGCATAGCGAGTTTCTTAAATCATTACCAAAGGAGTGTTATAATACATCACCCGATGACTTCCATAAAGTAATCAAGATATTGTCAAAATCAATCAAGAAATCTTCTCTTAGATTTCTTCCTCCCACACCTAACACCTGTCATCACCCGATATCAACTTTTAGGGATAGCTAGATTTCTACTTGGGTCATTCAAGATGCTTGTCCCTTTTAATTGAGATTTATATAAGAAAGTTGTTGTCATTAAATTTTTCTTTAGTACTGTTTGAGATAAAGGCGTGCAAAGTAATTTTCAAATTAATAGTGGGAGAAACGAACAAATAAATGAATCACTTTTAGCAATAACTTTAATAATTGAAATTTGGTACAAAGCACGTGAATTCAATGGATGTATGTTATGAATCCCTACATTGGCATTTGTTTTCAAGAAATGCTTGAAGAGATTTTTTGTATGTTCCTTATTACAATTACTCATCACAATAGAGAAATCAGCTTTCACTAAAACTACTACATAATTTGGCGCGCATCCAAATTGGATTGGGATCAAGTCACAAAACTTTTTCAAGAATACGAAAGTATTCAACATGAAGTCTGCAAGTTTTAAGGGGAGATTTTTGTTAAATGGCCTATTCAAGTCCTCAATAGAATTAAATGGGTCACAAGTTTTTTTTCTTAGTGAAATGACCCACTTTTTGAATTAGATAAAAATTCTATAATTTAGTTGTGATTTAAGGTTTAACTAATTACTAAAGATTAGTTCTCATCTTTTAAAAATTACAAAGAGACCCAAAACCACAAATTTGAAAAAAAAAAACTAAAATTCCTAATAATTATAATAAGCTTCCAACGTTCGCCTCTGACTTCTAGCTCTTCTTTCCCAGGTTCTTCTCCATTTTTCTTCCCATTTCATATATCTTCTATTTCACATGATTGTAAGTTAGAAATGTTCCAAAACTCATCTTCTTTGGTTTATTTCAAGCAACACATTAAGATTTTAATCTAACTAGATTGAAATTTGAATATGCTCGATTAATGTCCATTTAGGAGTAGCATTAACGTGAGTTTGTATTCTAACACTGTTCAAGACTGCTAATTGAAGTATGTGAAAGAAATTTATTATCTTAGAGTTCTCTTAAAGATAAATTTTATTCCTCAATGGACCGATCGATCATCGGTCCGACCTGTTATCTATCAGTCTTCTCTGTAATCCAAGGGGATATGGTTTAGAAGCAAAAGTTAACATCAATGCCAAAACATGCTCCTGTAGGGTGTGGGATCTTCAGCAGTTGCCTTGTCCCCATGCATTAGCTGCGCTCAACGATTACCAGACTATGGTGAGAGAGTTTATGCTCTGTGTTCACCATATTATTCAGCAGACTTTCATCGGTTGGCTTATGCAGAGGTTATAAACTCTGTTCCTCCAGAAGAGCAATGGGACTGGGTCAAAGAAAGTATAATAAATCCACCAATTGTGAAGCGTGTGAAAGGCAGAAAACGAGTGAAAAGGATCCCATCTATTGGGGGAAGTTTTTACAAAGCATAACAAGTGTTCTAACTGCAAGAGAGCGGGCCACAAGAAGACTACTTGTCCTGATAAACATGCTTGAATTTTAAATATGTAATTAGACGTTCTTATTATTTTGGAGACTATATGTAAGTACACTTGAACTATTTTATGGTTTATTTGTGTTGTTAAGTTTTATTCCTTAGTTATCAATTATCAGGTTAATACAAAATATCTTTAATATTAGTACGTTATTACAAATAGACGCCGATTGAAACAATTGTCGTAAAAAACCGATAAGTTATTTATCGGACAGATCATTAATTTTTCAGGTTCTATGATAGACCGATCCAATATCGATCGGACAGATCATTAATATATCGGTGATTTATGAGCGAGCTCTTGATTTTACAATCTACGTAATTAAAAGCAAGAGACAATACTACAACATCAAGAGATTTTTGGAATAAAAAGTAAAAAAATGAATTTTTGAATTTTGTGTACATATGAAGGTGCTTTCATGCAAACATAATCTTATATATCCTCTTATTATTTCATATCGAATGATCACGCCAATAGTTTTGTGAATTTTTTACTAAATACACTCCTTATACATTAATATTTAACATAATACGAAAAATCATTATTAAACTTATAGTGAATAAGGCGATAGAGGCCGATCGATGCCACATCCGGCCGATTGAAACAATTATCATAACAGACCGATAAGAAATTTCTCGGACAAATCATTAATTTATCAGGCTATATGAGAGACCGATCCAATATCGATCGGACAGATCATTAATATATCGGTGATTTATGAGCGAGCTCTTGATTTTACAATCTACATAATTAAAAGCAAGGGACAATACTACAAAATCAAGAGATTTTTGGAATAAAAAGTAAAAAAATGAATTTTTGGATTTTGTGTACATATGAAGGTGCTTTCATGCAAACATAATCTGTATTCTTGTATATCCTCTTATTATTTTATATCGAATGATCACGCCAATAATTCTGTGAAGTTTTTACTAAATACACTCCTTATACATTAATATTTAACATAATACGAAAAATCATTATTAAACTTATAGTGAATAAGGCGATAGAGGCCGATCGATGCCACATCCGGTCGATTGAAACAATTATCATCAGACCGATAAGACATTTATCGGACAGGTCATTAATTTATCAGGCTCTATGAGAGACCGATCCAATATCGATCGGACAGATCATTAATATATCGGTGATTTATGAGCGAGCTCTTGATTTTACAATCTACGTAATTAAAAGCAAGGAACAATACTACAAAATCAAGAGATTTTTGGAATAAAAAGTAAAAAAATGAATTTTTGAATTTTGTGTACATATGAAGGTGCTTTATCGGACAGATAATTAATTTGTCAGGTTCTATGCAAAGACTGATAAAATATCGATCGGACAGATCATTAATTTGACGACAACAATAAGAGAATTAAATGATAAAATAGAAACTATTTTCATAGAGACAAAATATAAATACCACGAAATTAAGATAAGATGATTAATTTTGTCAAATAGAGGCAAAACATAAGTATCATAACAACTTATAAGAAAAAAATAAAATAGAAGACAAATTGTCAATTAATCGGACAGATCATTACTTTGTCAGGTCTATGCAAAGGGCGATAAAATATCGATCGGACAGATCATTAATTTGACAAAAATAATAAGCGAATCAAATGATAAAATAGAAACTATTTCCATAGAGACAAAATATAAATACCATGAAATTAAGATAAGATGATTAATTTTGTCAAATAGAGACAAAAAATAAGTACCATAACAACTTATAAGAAAAAAATAAAATAGAAGACAGATTGTCAATTAATCGGACAGATCATTAATTTTTCAGGTTCTATGCAAAGGCCGATAAAATATCGATCGGACAGATCATTAATTTGACGACAACAATAAGCGAATCAAATGATAAAATAGAAACAATTTCCATAGAGACAAAATATAATTACCATGAAATTAAGATAAGATGATTAATTTTGTCAAATAGAGACAAAACATAAGTACCATAACAACTTATAAGAAAAAAAATAAAACTAGAAGACAGATTGTCTTTTAATCGGACAGATAGGTGCTCTGTCTGACAGGTCCAAAAATATCCAACTAGATTACTAACTATCAGTAGTCTTTTTTCTCTTTGTCAAAGTCTTCACTAGATGCCTTAGAAGACTCATCATCATCCCTAGAGGCGTTAGAAGTCTCATCTTTATCATTAGAAGTATCACGTATCTATGGATAAATATATAAAGACAATATCAATTAAACGAACAACAAAAAATTGAGATTAGTCTCAGATTTAATGGACAGATTATACATTGATCGGACCAATTATAAATTGATCTATTCTAATTAAGAGAGTTAGAGCGATACACACTTGTGAAAAATGTAATGATCAAACAACAAATTAACTGGATGACAATGCATTATAAGTCCAACTACAATTGAGAAAGGAATCCAACCCCAGATCAATATAAAAGCAAATATATTTAGTAAGAGGTCTAGGGGCTTATTATGCTAATGTTGAAAAAAGTATAACGCCTAAAGTTTCTTTCAAGACATAGTCCAGTGTTATGAGATTATGAAAGTCGCACGCTCAGAATGAGTTACTCTTGGGTCAAGTAATAAATTAAATAGTTTGAGCGGTACTATAATACACAATAATGATAAACTGAGTGGACCAATTTATGATCGGTTACGAACAATGACATATTTTTGCTTAAATGTATTTATTATTTGTCACTTAATTTATTTTAAAAAAAATCTATTAAAAATAAAAGTAAGGAGAAACTGAAAGAAACTATACAATGCGAGCAAATTAAGATGTAACGATGTGAGCAAATTAACTACTAATACGAGCAAATTAAAGGCAAACGAGCAAAAGTGAGCCAATGAATAAAATATCAAGAAATCCCTAGAATATTAATCAAGCATATGAAAAATGTGGAACACAACATATGGATAATTAAGTGTACCTGATTCTCATCGAGCTCGAGATTGTCGCTAACTTCTTTCGAATCCATAGTCTGGCTCCATAAATTATTCAAAAAAATTAGAAAGTTCGCCAAAATTAAACCCACAATCGAAGAGCTGGATTAATGAACTTAAAAGGAAAAATCGAAGAAGAAAATAGAAGAAGGAAGAAAAGGCATAGCAGGACTTTGGGAATTTGTAGTTAACAAGAGGGAATTTTGTGTTGAAGAAGGAGAAGAGATTTTCTGGGATTACGTTTTATGAATTTAGAAATTAGGTTTTAAAATATTTAGATATTTACAGTTTGCCCCATACTTTTAAATATGTTAATTGAACTCCAATTCTTAATTAACCATTCCTTTCTCCCTTTTCTATGTATTAAATATTTTTTCTTTATATTTTTAAATGAAAAAGAGGAGAAGGACATTTTGCAAAATAAACACTTGATTGGGCCTCTGGGCCAAATTTTCTGAGTTGTTTTAAGGAAATGGTAAAACAAATAAGTTAGAAGTCGAAAAACATATATGAATTTGCATATGCTTTAGCTTAGCCAAGCACTTATAATGTACAAATACAATAGCGCATCAAGATGCACATTTCTAGAGTTAATTGGATGTTAAAATTAGAGTGAATGTAGCTCAGCTCCTGAAGTCGGGGAGGGCTGTTGCATCAGGATTGAGTCATCTTCATCCCGAGATGGTAATTGTATGTCCTGCTTAAGATAGAAAAAGGTACGCTTGAGATCCCACTAACAGCGGAAAAGGTAGCAAAGAAACTCGTAAGCCCGTCTACAAAAATACTGTATGCTCACTTTTAAGTTGGAACATGTATTATTAAGTTGCTAAAAGCCTTTTTTGCAATCTAAAATAAGTTAATATGTCCTAAGTTTTTCTTCGTCTTTCATATAATAGTATTTCACTAACCAATGAGAACAAAGTCAAGTCTACCTTACCCGAATCTCTTCGGTACTTAGGGTTGGCTGCCTGTGAAGTAAAAGATTTGGAATTTTTGAGATCAACAAAGCAGCTTGGGAACTTGGATCTTTCACATAACAAGATTCAAGGTAGAATTCCTGATTGGGCATGGTCTAATTGGATGCATTCATTGCATACTCTTAACCTATCCTACAACATGTTGACAAGTATTGACCAGATTCCTCCTTTAGCGTCTTCTATTGATTTACGATCTAATTTTCTTAAAGGGTCACTACCTATTCTTCCACGCAGTATACAATACTTCTTCATTTCAAATAACAATCTCAGTGGGGAGATCCCTCCTTCAATTTGCGATTTGGATGCGCCAGTAGTTCTAGATTTGGCAGGAAACAATTTGATGGGAGAAGTTCCACAATGTTTGGGTAACATGAGCAGCGACATCGAGGTTTTGGATATGCAACACAATAATCTCTCGGGGAATCTCCAAACAACTTTTGCATTTGGAAGTGGTCTTAAAAGCTTCAACTTGCATGGTAACAAGCTTGAGGGAGAAATCCCAAGATCCTTGGCCAATTGCAAACAATTGGAAGTTCTTGATTTAGGAAATAATCGCTTCAACGACACATTTCCTATGTGGTTGGGAACTCTTCCAAAGCTACAAGTTTTAAGCTTGAGATACAATAAGTTGCATGGCCCCATCATTATGACTTCAAGGATGGAAAAATTGTTTCCTGAGCTCCGAATGTTAGATATCTCTAACAATGCTTTTACAGCAGAGTTACCAGCAAGTGTTTTTCACCATTTGGAAGCCTTGAGGAGAATTGATCAAACAATGAAGGAACCAAGAGATAGATATTACCAAGACTCGGTCACTGTTGTAACAAAGGGAAATGAGCTTCAAGTTGTGAGAATCTTGTCTTTATACACCACTATCGACCTTTCAAACAACAAATTTGAAGGACATATTCTAAGGTTTTGGGAGATCTCATTTCGCTTCGGATGTTGAATTTGTTTCATAATGGACTGCAAGGTTATATACCACCATCACTTGGAAATTTATCCGTAGTCGAATCATTTGACCTTTCATCTAACCAGCTTTCAGGAGAGATACCACAACAACTTGCTTCTCTTCCATTTCTTGCAGTTTTAAATCTCTCTCACAATCATTTTGAAGGATGCATCCCTGGAGGATCTCAATTTGCTACATTTGGGAACAATTCATATGAAGGTAATGATGGACTACGCGGATTTCCAGTTTCCAAGGATTGTGGAAGTAGTGGGATACCTGAGACAAACAACACAATAAATTCTGTGTTGGATGAGGAAAGTGATTCTACATTTCTAAGTGAACTAAGTTGGAAAGTTGTTTTAATGGGATATGGGAGTGGACTATTTGTTGGATTCATCATATCATATGTCATGCTTTCTTCTCGAAGTCCAAATTGGCTTTCTTGGATCGTTGAAGAACTAGAATACATGATCGCTATGAGAAGGCGAAAGAAGCAGAGAAATCAAAGGCATTACAGAAGAAGAAAAAATGGTGTCTAGACAAGTTCCTACTAGTCTCACAATATGTAACTTCAAACTTTCAGGTATGCATTCATATTAAGTTCTTTACTGATACTTTTTTTTATAGCTTAACTGGCACTTAATATTATACATCTTCTATCTTAAGTTGAACATTTTTTGTTTTATTGGGTAATTGCAGGAACCATGCAACAGGCCAATTCAGCTACTCAAATAATTGGACTAGTTGTATGTTGGCTTTAGTGTCTGCTGCATTCATACATTATGTATTTCTACTTTTAATAACTAATAGTTCTTGTGCTTATGCATCTTCATTTGCATATTGGATTTTCTACCTATTTATCTTTCTCTTTCATTTGGATTTTGTCTAATTAATTAGTTTAATCCTAGAAAGCTCAGGATTTATTCGTACTAATATAAGAAAGCTGTTGTCATCACTATATTTGTCAGTTGTTTCTATAACCTTTGTCGTACAAATTGCTTAAAATTTTTAAGGTTTTCAATAAATAGTTTTCCTTCTTTGTTATGTAAATGGTTTCTTGGTTGATAAATATATTAGAGGATCCTAGTTATTGAGGACTAGGGTATTTTTATTTTGCTCTAGGAACATTCATTCAATCTTGAGCAGCAATGGCTTTTCTGACTTGTATCTCGTAATTTTTCCTCTAAACTTCTTACAAAATCCTCTCTTGGGTCAATATATTGGTCATTAATGGAAAATTAAGTCAATGCATCAAGCCAAGTTATCGCATAAAGAAGGTGACAGGCAGATTCAGATGGATGGAAGCGTAGCCTCTGCTCTACTGCTACTCATTTTAGTTTTATTTACCGCAGTCTTCTCTTAGGTTTCTTCCTTCTGCACCTGTCATTGCCCGATATCAACTTTTAGGGATAGCTAGATTTCTACTTGGGTCATTCAACAGACTTGTCAAAGTATTGTTTGAGACAGTGGCATGCAGTGTAGCTTTTGCAAAAGTGTCTTGGTCGATATTGGAAGAAAATAAATAAATAAATAAACCACTAAAGCAATACCAATAAGAATTGAAATTTGATAAAAACTACAAGAATTACTTGAGACAGCTTTAGTGTTTTCTCCACCTCGTACTAATACAAAATCAATCTGAAACGTCAGGCAAGGTCTCTGCACAGCATTAGCATTCGTTTGGTTAAAAGGATTAACAATCCCTACCCCAGCATTTGTTTTCAAAGAATGCTTGAAGAAAAAAATGTATGCAGTGTTTTGTTGCACTTATAATGTTACAAATACAAGAGCGCATCACGATGCACATTTCTAGCGTTAGCGTCTGTTTGGGTGGACTTATAAGCAGCTTATTTTAGTCACTTATGGCTAGTAAGGCCAACAATTTTTAAGTTACCAAACATATATTAATAGGCTTATAAGCCATTTTTAAGCTCACCCAAACGTGCTCTTAATTGGATGTTGAAATTAGAGTGAATGTAGCTCAGCGCCTAAACCTGAACCTGAAGTCGGGGAGGGCGGTTGCATCAGTATTGAACCATCTTCATCCCGAGATTGTAAGTGTATGTCCTGTTCAAGATACAAAAAGGTAAATTTGAGATCCCACTATCAACGAAAGAGGCAAGAAAGAAACTTTACTCTTAATCTCCTCACCAAATAGATTTTCCACTTTTATCTCTCCAACGATGTTCTTGCCTCTCCAAAAGAGTTGTTCTGTTAATGGTTAGAATCTTGTTCTGTGACCACCGTGACTTTAGGTGACAAACTCCACAATGCACTGAGGAAACTGTCCATCTTTGTTGAAGCAGTTGAACATAGCGGGGACGAAGAAGCCGTGTCATTGCTAGGACTATAACCATTAGCCACATCCTTTTCAAGCATCTCCCCTATAGTATTTCGGTTGGTTAGTGCCCTGTGTAAGTTGACACCATTTGAATGCTTAAAAGGCAAGGGGGACTTCTTTTCATCATCATGGGCACGTAGAGTGTGAAATTACATAACTGAACTAATCGCCAGAGCCTCCCCTGTCTTCACATGCAGTTTTCTCAACATCGAGATTTTCCAATTTGCTAACTACTCATTGAACTGAAAAGGGAAATCCAAGTTTGCTGCTTCTTCAGTAAGTACATGTGCCATATGATCTAACACCTCTTTTTGCTGATGAGCGCCAGTAATGCGCAAATGAGGCGGTCCTTCAGGACGCGCGCTCAAGTTCTGTAGCAATGCACGCCACTGTAGGGGTTCAGCAGCATTAAGATCCACAATATGAACCATCTTTTCTCCTTCCATAGCTTCAATTATCGCTTGATTTGTGACCATAAAAGCCACCTTTTAAAACGGAAAGAACTCGAAAAACATTTTATTTACTAGAATATCTTCTGAAACTACTGATAACTTAGTCGACTGCAACACCTTATAAAGACCAGGCCAACTTCTCAAAATCCTATCAGCTAAAGCCTCAGTAAGATATGAAGCAATTCTCTGCATAGTATCTCCATCAGGAGATGCAAGGTGGGAAATATCAAGTGCTATGTTAGCATTCTCAAGGCTACCAGAAGCCATATGGTTAGCACAAGCAAGTAAAACGTGTATCAAATACAACCCTCTTTCTTCATATTTCAGCTCCTTAAGCCACTGGTTTGATGAATAAAAGCCAGGAATAGTGACATTATGGGAAATATTTGAAGAGGTGATGATGAGGTTACAGATGATAAACCATCATCTTGTATCATTGTCAAGAGACTAAATTACAATAAATAATTGTTGGTTTCAAAGAAAAGGTTCACACATCTTAGTGTGGTTGAATGGAAATTTATACTCCCTCCGTCCCAAAATGAGTGTCTACCTTTCTTTTTTAGTTTGTCCCAAAAAGAGTGCCTCTTTCCATATTTGGTAACTCTTTAATTCCAAAATTTGTTTTGGACCACAAGATTTAAAGACACTGACCCACATTGCACACAACTTTAGTTTTAAACCACAAGATTCAAAAGTCTTCTCTATTTTTTTAATATCCGCACCAAATCAAACCCAAACACTCATTTTGGGACGGATGGAGTAATTTTTTAATCAAGACTTCGGAAACATGCTCTCAACCTTATTAGAGTAGGGTAAGTTTTGCGTACATTTCACCCTCTCAGACCGCACTTGTGAGATTATACTAGATACATTGTTGTTGTCGTCAAATCAGAGACTCAAAATTTCTCAATAAATAAGATCAAGAAAGCAGAATGAAATTGATAAATGGCTGCTATACTAAAAACAAGCCAAACAAGGAAAAATGAAATCTTTTTCAGCTGAAAAACAAAAGCTTGAATGAAATCTTGGCTATTGAAGTAAAAATAGAGCAAAAACAGAGCAAAAGGTCCAAAATTGAAAGACAAAATAGGCAAGAACTTACCAAATAGAAAAAGAATCACAAATTCCTTTAAGGGTTATTCAAATGATGAAAAACCCATAAAAAAGCATAAAAGAAATCCCATAAAGGCACTTGCTTTAGTGAGAAATCTTTGCCAAAACTAGCTCAGGACTCTGTTTTTTTAAGTTGGTGCTGAAAAGGGAAAGAGAGATGAAATAAGGAAATGGGCTTTACGGGGTTCAATTAAAGAGAGTATTGTGTCAGGTTTGAAAGAGTTACTTCATGGATACATTTGTCGACAATGCGTGGGTGTCATGGATACATTATGTTCTGTTGTTCTTGAAATCATCCTGTCGTTTTTACCTTAATATCTTGCAATTTGCCCTTGTAAGATGTTAACTTCTATGCAATTCCTAGAGCAGCTTGTTGACATGACTAACAATCTTGAAGTCAGCTTAGGTTGGCACTATACTTAGTACTAGTACTCAAGAGATGCTCATCTTATTAAAATCTTTTTAATCATGTGGTTTAGGAATCACTTTGTTCGACATTCACTTCTCGTCATGATAATAACATCAATGAAAGAATGATCTGAGCAAAGAATCTCCCTTATATATAATTTGATTCTATACTTTATATTATAATATTTCTTGTTAATAGGGATGCCGGCTCTAAACTCCTATCTTGAATAGTAAAATAGGGAAGTTAGAAGCATAGTTTAAGTTGTAGTTGTCGAGTATCCCTAAAAGCTGGCGTCCAATTTTGTTTTGTTTCTAGGCCTGTAAACGTTTTGTTTTGGTAATAAATCCAGTTAATTACCAATAAAAATAGAGATGTTAATACGAATTCATTTTTAACTGGAATAAACTCAATCAATTTTTCTCCAAATTCATTTTTATTTTCAAAAGGCATGCCCAAGTATGGCTTTAGTTATCACAAACAGATAACCCGAAATGAAATAGTACAATACAATACCCGATTAATTTGAGATTAACTTATTTCATTGATCTATGAGTTGCTTTCATCGTCGAATGCTACTATTATACAACTTATAATAAAACATTAAAGATCGACTATAAAAACTCCTAATAGGCAAAACACTCTAATACATCATTTTTCACCTCTGGGAAATTTGGAGATAACAAACTCTCCACAAAAGTTACCACACTTTCAAACTTATCAGGAATTCCATCAACCTTCAAGTCTCTATATTTCTCTTCTTGCAAATTATAAACTATCATCTTCTCCCCATCCACATTCAATACAACTTCTTTATCTCTTATAAAACACAATGGTTTCAAAAAGTCATAGAAAGGAGGTCCATCAATAATATACTTTGTCCAAGACTCCTCTACACCATATTCTTTCATAATCGAAAAATCAATTTTGTTACCATTTGGAATACCAAGCATACAAAGACAACCACCAACGGTCCCAAGTTTGTTAAACACAAACTTCTTTTTATCAACACTACTAGGAGCTGGCACTTCAATAAATTCCTCATCGCCCAAAACAAATGCACCAATAACTGAGGAATAATCTTCAACTTTACTAGCTAACCAATGTAAAGAACCATTTACATAAACCCCCGAAGCTGACTCTGGAACAGCATGATCATAAGGTGAACTTTTAATCCTTCTCCAATATCCACTTTTTAATGAGTAAACATCCATGAACATGTCTAAAATATCTGGTTCATATTCATTATCATGGTCATAACGTGAAATCATAACAACCTTGTAATCATCATTAACAGGATCATAACCAAATCCATGCATACTAAAACTCATTCTTGGAGGCAAAGCAACAGGTGAATTTGGAATTTTCTTGAACTTTAAGGTTGTGGGATTCATTACAACCTTAGTGTTATCTTCATTCACTAACAAAACCAAGCCATTGCAAGAACCAGAAATTTCAACAACAGGGTCATTTGGGAGTTGCTGATTATTAAGGGAATTCAAGAAACCATCATAATTGTTATCATCATCGGTTAAAGTGATGGTGTGAAGAGAATGAGAATTTTCAGAAAGGAGAATGAGTTTTTCATGAGATTCTTGGGAATATTTTGTGAGGTGAGTTTTAAGAAAATCTTGATTAGAGAGAAGAGTAAGCCATGACTTTGATACACATCTTAATTGGCCTATGAATTTTACAGGAACTCTGCAAAAGATGCTAATTAAGAGTTCTCGAGGCAGAATTGCATATGTGAAAATGGCCATTTTCGAGGATTGAGGCATGTTGGGACAATTGATTTGGCTGTCTTAATTTTGGTTTCACCCTCCCCTAGTGATTTAAGTCACTATGCTATAAATAGAGCTTGTCAGGGCGCAATACTGAACTACTCGAACTTCAACACGGATATTGAGCTTCAATAAGGAGAACTCATCACATCGATGCTAAGTTTAAAAATACTATAGTTTGGTGAGAGTACTCTATTAACTTATAATCCATTCCTTTCAAAAAAGAAGAACCTATTACTATTTAAATGATCAAACAAGATTATGTTTGACTACATGACTTACAAATATTTTCTAACTATTTTGAATTGTTAACTATTGTGACTTATAATATTTTTCATGTAGTTTCTAAATATATAAATTTTATTTAAAAATAAATTCGATGTGTAAATTTTCAGTTAAAATTAGTCAATTTGACCTCGTACTCTACAAAAGTTCATCTTTTTTTAAACGAAAGGAGTAGTACTCCAATAACGTGTAAACTTTTTGGCATATCCAGACTAAAATGATCTAGCAAAAAACCATACATAACACATTGAATTTGATTACTTAAAAGAAAAGTGAATAACTTAATGTAATGATAAAATTACCTAACAATGTTTAGTATTTTCATATACACTTATCTAGCTCGAACACCAAAAGGGATAGGTGTCAATCATGATAACGCTCTTTGAAATGGGAAGCATACGTGTCTAGGTACGTGTTATCAATTCATATAAAAATGTATTTCTTTTGTAGTATGAACAATGGTGATGCATTTGCTTTCATATTTTTTAGAGTATTGACAAATTCATTGATTTCACTTTATGAGCATCTTCTTTTGACTCTATGTGTATGATGATGTCCTTCCTTTGATGAAATACAAGGAGTGTTCACCACGTGCTTTTAACACTAGCCATACACACATGCATAGTTGCAAATTGTAGAAAACTGAGCTTGAATATTACTAGTAGGTATATTCTTATATCTTCTGTTGTTGAAAATTATAAAAAATATATAGAAATTGTTATAGGTTGAGGTGTGTCGAAGACATCATTTTTAAAAATATTTTACCGGTATCGATGTATTCACAGGATTCAACAAGCTCTTCTAGTATAAAACTAAGAGCAGTAACAACAAAGAATCTCAATAAAAAAGAAACCCAGTAAAAAAAGGAAGAAGAAATTGTGAGGTTATTTTGTGGGTAAATTTCTGTCCCATAGGAAGGAAGGGATCTTGCCATATATATGATAGTGTCCAACATTCATATTAGTCAATGTAATAGATGGTATTTTTGGATTGAAGATGTCAATAAATAAAAAATAAAATAAATGTCCATTAAGAGTAACAGACATGGAAACGGTAATAGCCATAATTTGGTTGCTAATAGTTTGACTAGTTCAAACACAATGAACCTTGACATTAGTGGTTAACTTAAAATTATTCCTTTTGAGATATTTAATTGTAATATTTTTCACAACAATCCCCCACATATATCAAAAGGAATAGAAAAGGAGAAAAGAACAAAATAGATTTTTTACTGGGTTTCAAGAATGAGCATAATGCATCGTATCTGGTATCCATAGACTATGAACCAGAACTAGATAAAATAAGATTAAACTTACAGAATAATTGGTGAAGTTTAGAACTTCTATGAACCAAGAATTCTTTTGTAAGAACAGGGTCTTATCTATCACTTTATGCTCCCACTTTGTTGTTCGTCGCGGTTTTGCGCTAATAGGCCATGCGTCGCGCCCGGTATTCATGAGTGCTCTAGAAATTTTGTCAGAATTTCATAGGAGCGGCCCCACTCCACACTCATATAGGTCCAATCATCAAGTATATTCTGCAGAGCAATACACCACCTGTAAAGGATATGATTTGGATTAAGAGTTGATACTTAGCCTCACTTTGCCTTGCAGAAATTGCACTATTCAAGACACCATAGAAAGAGACATAATTTAATAGTGCATAGTGGGTCAACTAATGACTTGTTATTACCCACATAAACCTACTTCATGGGATCTCCAATCACATAGGTTGGATTACCATCATTGCTGACATTTCTCTAAGTGACATTTATAAGTCACATTCCCCTCGATGTTTTCAATTAATCAGTGAATCGGCCAAATTCACCTCTGACATCACTTAATCTATAGAAATAATTTCATGTCTCAGCAGCTACATTATCATATTATGTTTCATGCAATTGTGTCTACTATTGCCAACAAATATTTATTTTTCACTACAGCTATTGCTGTTTGGCAAACACAAAGTATAGACACAAAAAATAATTGATTTATTTCTATAAGAATATGCTAAGAAGTTTCTTAACCACTCAGCCTCAATATCAGCCAACTCCGAAACCACAAATATAGATAGATTTATTTGGCTGATTTCGATGCTATTGCGCACCCCCCACAATTAGTAAACATGTAACAACTATCTAGTGGATTTATCTTATCTGAATCAAAGATTTGGTTGTCATCATTGTATCTTTTAATACAATGATTATTCACTATATTATATACTGTATTTTATAGTACTTTTCAAATATTTTATAAGACTTATGTCAATGCATTTCAATGACCACATTTAGGATTATGAGTATATCTCCTCATCCTGCACTCACAATCACTAGTGCATTAGACTAGCAATTATTTGAGCACATACATTTTTATAAGTGATATCTCCACGATTTTCCTCAAATAAAAATATTAATATCAAAAGAAGTGCTCACTAGGATTGCATCAAAATAATTCAAATATATAATAATTTTCTCTATATAATGTCTCGAGCTAAAATTAGGCAATCATTATCTATTATAACCTTCATGCCTAAGATATCACTAGTTTCTCCTAAGTCTTCTATATCGAATTTAGAAGACATTTTTAGTTTCACGAACAATATTAAGAGAATAACCAAATATGATCATGTTACTCACAAAGAAGCATTCAATCACTCAATCACCTTTAACAAGTTTTGTATAAACTCATTTATCTACTTTAATAGATATAAAACCATCTAAACAAAACTTGATCAAACTCCTCATGCTATTTCTGAAGTGTATATTTCAACTCATATTGTGACATCATCGATTTAAAATACTTTATTTTCTCGCCCCGCCACTACACATCCCTCAAGTTGCTCCATCAATTTCCTCCTCAAAAATCACCATTTAATATTCATATGGTGAATAAATAATTAATGAAGATATGCCAAAGCAAATAGAACATGAATAGAGGAAATTTCAATAATAATTTAATCAATCTTTTATATTGAATCAATTATGTAGCAACAAGCCTTGCATTTTTGTCTACTAATAAAGTCATGAGAATAAAAACTCTATTTAAACCAAAAGTTTGTTCCCAATATAAATCAACAAACTCTCAAATACTATTATTTAGTAAAAACTAGTATAGTACCTCGCGATGCGCGGTTAGTATCAACACAAACTAATCATAGTAATTTTTGTTTTTTCATACCAACATATATGAAATATTGATATAATTTTAGCATTTTAGTATTTATCATTGTGGTTCTCTATTTTTTTTCTCTTTGGATAGAAACTCACATCCTAAACGATGCCACAATAAAAAAAATTTAAAAAATTAATGATACATTCGTTCAAAAGATAGAAAATTTGAAGCACTACATGGATTATAGTAACACACAATATTTAGATAAAAAGTAGGTTCAATGACATTTCAGTTAAATTATGTTTTTAACTTCATTTATTATTTGTTTATCATCATCATAAAATAAGATATTCGTACTCTTTCAACTTGTCATCGGTGAAAGAGCAACATTAAGTTGTACATATATAAACACTGGTCTCTTAATTTTAGATTTAGTTATATTTCAATTCTCAATTCTACTTTCATCCTAGAACTATTCCAACCAATGATTCTGAATTTTGTAAAATTATATTATTGAAGACTGACCACAACTCAAAGATAGTAAAAGCTTGTGTGGATGAGCTTAGAAGTGGTTTATAAGCTCATAAGCTCATTAGTTTATGTTTGGCTTATAATCTGCTTAAAATAAGCTCATCCAAATGGGTTTTGAGGCTTATAACAATTTCTTTACTATTGTCTTTGATTAGTTTCGAAGTTGGGAGGATTAAGACCCATTTTCTGAGAAACGCCCTCGACATATATATACACATATGCTACATTTATTTGGATTTGTAGTGTTGCATCAGCCTTCTCTTTTTTACTATATTTTTTTTGTATTGCATCGAAAGAAAACTAAGACATACCAACCTCTCTTAAAATTGTGACATTGCCTCATACCAATTTTCATAGATTGCAATTTGACTATTTAGGAACTTTTCACTGGAAAACTATATTGCACTATGTAATACTACTAAAGGTATAGATGATGAATTTGATTCCATTCATACAATTTCAATGTTTTTTAGCTCACACATTTTTAGTTCATTAATCATTTTTTGCAAATTTAAATTGATATAAGCTTGCTGTTGAAATAATCCCTCGAAAGTGGTTTGTATCCATAATCTTCAACGTTATTGACATGTTTACTTTCATCTATTCATTCACTAAATATATTTATAGGCTCAGTCAAAGCGGCCACGGTGGTAGTAAAGCTTTTTTTGGAAAATCATGCATACAACCTCTTCGTAATTTTTTTTCAGTTAAAAAACTTAGATATTAACATATATGAGCAATTACAAATTAGTGGCATCCATAGAACTTTCCATAGCAATGTCAAAATAATTCATGCAAACACTATCCAATCAAGTTCTTCATAATATGTGATATTATACAATGTTTCCATGATTACATATAGAACATATGAAGATTGTATAAGTAAGCCCATTCTCTTCTTTGGTGGTTTCTTTGCCGTTGACTTTCTCTTCCCCGTTATCAAACAAATATCTCACATCAATATTCAGTATTGTGTATATAGATTCATCTTGCATAATCAGTATTTCTTCTTCCTTGCACATGTTTTTCCCATTCAAGTTTCAAAATATAGCTACATATCTCAACAAATAAATTCTTATCTCTAATTAAACAATAACATCAATTCTAAAAAGATAGAAGCTAACATCAAGTGATATCTTTATCGGTTATGATCACATTAATTTGATTAGAGATTTACAATGCATAGCATTGCTCTTTTAGCGCTATAAAAAATTTTGCGTGGTAGTAATTGAAACTCTAAAGAAGATAGCTCTGTCTCAATTTTGTAAGAAGCTAATGTAGCTATTAACAACGTCTCCTATTCAAATCCTTGCTCCTATTCCTAAAAAGAAAGACAACTAAAGATATATTTTGATTTGGAGCTAACTTAAACTTTTAACGCCTCACCTCAATGCTATCAACATTAATCCATCTTCTAGAAATGGTTGAACTTGTAGTTTGTTTGACCATCAGAGCTGCATATACGTCAATTCTGACAAATTTTTATATGCACCATAATCTCTTTATGTGTCAGTGGAAAGAATTATATCTAGGTTAGAAGTACTTGAAACTTCATCCCAATTCTTTTTGTTTCTTGCCTATATATTGTCATTCCATAATCCACTATATAGTAATTTGAGATTGACATACTTCGTTATATTAGAAAATTCTTACTATTTTAGCTTCGATCGGCTAGAATAATAGTTGTGTAAAAGAATATTGTTTAAGTTTTACCAACACAGAGTTTGATTATCTTATAGTTAAAAATTTAAAACAGTAAGTTATTGCTAATTAAAAAATAGCATATGGAGATTTCCCCATGCAATATGTGATGTGTCTTTTTTTGGCTCAGTGGACATATCAATTTAACAAAATCCCATGGCGCGGGATCACATGTCTGCATTGGACTAAAATTTAGTACAATTACAAAGCAAGCTTAGAAAATAAATAATGACCAAAAAAAAAAAAGAAAAAGAAAGGCTAGAATGATAATTTGACCTTGTAGTATTCTCCTTAAATAGTATTCAGCTACTTCAATCGAATAAAAAATTACAACTCTTGAAGAGCAGAAATAGCATATGCAAGTATTTTCTTTTTAAAAACTTAACAAAAGAAAATGAAAAAGATTAATTACACCTCTTCATCTTCCTCCATTATAAAGACCTTTTAATACACAAGCTTTTCTTCATCAAGAGCACTCTTTAGAGCATGACATTGTCATCTCTCACAGATGAAAACTTATTTCCTGTACAAATCATAGAACGTTGCTAAACTTAGTTTTGTACTTTCAAGGTATTATAGTTGTAAACCATCATATCTAGTTTATATGTTGACAAACTACAATTGTATATTCAAAGTTTCATGTATATGTCCATAAAATATTATGATTGAATACTTCAATATTAATATACTTAGTACTTATAATAAAAGAGAGAAAAAATAATGCAGAAGAAAAGCTAACTCCATCATGAAACCAAGGAGATAGTACCCTGGCTTACAACTCCTAATATTTTCTCGGAGTATGCATTAATCTTGTCCTTCGGGAATCGAAATTGTCGTGGTTGTTTTATGATGAGCAACCATTTTTGTGTAACGTAATCATCCGGGCACCTGCACATTATAATTGGATTGAATAACAGGCAAAGATATTCATACAGAATTAATCCAATAGCAAAGCATATGTAGAAATAACTGAAAGTTTAAAACTGAAATTAATCGTGCTTGCGAAGTCAATTAAAGCTATTGTTCTTTCATAAAGTATTTAAAATAAAGTAATAATAGAGTCTACACCAACTATATCTTCTAAAAGATTTATAATATTTCTAATTTATCGCATGAATTTTGCTCTGTATCTCTTGGCGATTGAACTTAGTTTGATTTGATTTTATAGAAGATAATTAATCACTACAAAATAAAAGAGAGAAAAAATAATGCGGAAGCAAAGCTAATTCATGGAGTCAACTTCAGTTTCGTCTTTGAGTAAATAATTTTGTACTTTTCTTTGTAGTCATCATTTTTTTCATACAAACATATATGTATTGATAAACGGAAACGACAATGATATTGTAAAAAGTTTCATAACCATAAAAAATTCTGATTTAATTTGTGATATGCTTAGAAAAAAATAATTTACCATGAAAATAAAAGTGATCTGAAAAGAACATGTAACCTTTCGTTGCTAAAATTCCTTGAAAAATACTCTTATATGGACTTTTTAACGTGGATAAATCCCTCCAAAGTATAAACAGTTGTCACAGAAAAATGAAAGCAAAAGTTGGATAAAATTCATCCATCGTGTAAAGTAACACAAATGTCAATTTGAATTTATATCTCACTAAATAGGAAGATTATCTCTAACAACGAAAATCCTTTTTAGGAATGAACAATAACATATTTTGTATAAAAGATAAAAAATTGTGAAGTTTAAAACTTGAAAAGGTAAATATGATATTAAGGTAGTTCAACCTTTAAATTCCGAAATCATCCTATTTTTAATTATGAAGTTATCCTTTATTGACATACGAAAATGAAAACTTCACCTTAATAGTATTTGTTTCGCAAGAAACTTTTGATAATAAAAATTCCAAAAGTACAACCTAAATAGAAGAATGGTCAGACTTACGGAAGAGGCCACCACATCCAAGAATAGTGAATCAAAGTAAAATGTATCCAAGATACACATATGAAACAAAGCATTTTGAAGATGGCTAGTTGAAAGTTTGGAAGAATTGCTTACAACGTTCAAAATGAGAAAACCTGCAAATTAAGAGCCAATTGTTCATTTTTAAAGTCTAAATAAAAATCTTATACGCGTAGTAAGCAATTAAATATGAAGTGAAATGTAAGATGTTTTCTTCAAATATCATACTAACATACATTGATAAAAAAGAAAGAAAACTAACCTTATCCCAGGAGGGCCATTACTAAAAACTAACCTCTATGTCATTTTCTAAGGAGCAAAGTGTCGTTTTTTTTTTTTATAAACTGTTAATGCTTATCCCATTACTATGTGCAGTTTAAATAGAGGTTACTGCCAAAAAATTTTGAAGTCGTGATAACTGATAAGTTAACGAATTACATTTGTAGTTGAATTTTTTTAATATTTATTTTAATTCAATTTTAAAAAATTTAAATTGTAGATTTAACCACCTAACTAATTTTCAACTAATTAGTTTAGTTTGTCCTAACTAAGAACATGTGGTGATTTCATGATGTGACACTTGGCTAATTTTAATTGGCTACTACTTTTCTTTTAATAATATATAGATAATTTAATCCAACATCAATGACATATTTTCAAAATAATATAGAAGAAAAACAACATATAAAAATATATTTAGAATCATATTCAATAAAATAGGTATAGAAATCATTTCTAAGAGATTTGATTTTTCTTCTATTCTCCTCACATCATCAATTTCAAAATCATTTTGAAACAACAGGAACACAAGAAATATTCTCATATTGAGCACCACGAGTATATAATTATTATTTTTCCTTAGAGAAAAATATTCTCAGAAAAATTTAGTACTCTTTCTTTCAATTCTAGTGCTTAACGCTCAAATCAGTATTAATCACAAGCAATTTATATACAACACTATTATTAGAATACTCAAACATCACATTATAGATGTCTTACACCATATTTTATTTTTTACCGATCATATAGCATATCCTTAGTAAAACATCCCCCTCCCCCCCCCCCCCCCCCCCACTTCGAAATATTTCAAGATAGGATGATAATGTAAAATATAATAATTTCTTTTCAAAATGATCGTCAATCAAAACATATTGAAGATTTTATCTTTAACACTAAACAAATATATGAATGTATATAGGAAAAGTCATTTACAATAATGACATAATATTTTTCGTCACCTCTAGTCATAATTTGTTTTAGGCCTTCTAAATATGAACCAAATTTAATAATTTGGATTCTCTAAGATTAAAAGCACACGATTTCTTAGAGTTCTGTTCCAAACAAATCAACATTTGCATAATCAGAGTTAGAATTAACAAATTCAGATATCCAATCCTTCAATATAATAAAAACTATGATTTTTAAATATAGTGTGCCGCAATCATATTAATCAATTAGATAGGCACAAATCTACAATTTTAATCCATAACATAAAAATGTATGGGATTTTTACACTCTATACCCATAAAATTTAAAGTATTTACAAGTCATACCCTTAAAAATTATACTACCCATAAAACTAAAAGTATTTACCCAACCTACCAATTTATTATTGTATACCTTTGTTATGTCTTATAGTTGTATACCTTTAAGGTATACTGCATAAATTATGGTATACAAGTCTGGAGGATCATTTATTATTGTATACCTTTGTTATGCCTTATAGGTGTATACCTTTATAGTATACTGCATAAACTATGGTATACAAGTCTAGATGGGTAGAGTAAGTAAATAATTTAGTGGGTAGATCGAGTAATATTTGAAAATAGTGGGTCATGACTGTAATTATTTTAAAATTTATGGGTATTTTTGTAAGTGTCCCAAAATGTATTAAGCACAAAGAAATTATGGTTACATTATCCATAGCCCACAATAATTACTTTTGGTTACAACATCTTACAAGACCGAATCAAACCTTCACATTAACTTTTCCTAAAAATTCCTCATAACCAAACTTGGTTTAGATTTTGCAGTAAATTCCCTGAAATTGATGTAATAGTATAGAGCGTATACATCCATTCTTTTTGGATGACCCATCAACCAAGGAAGAAACAACTGACCGAGAGTCATTATTTAATGGAGCAAACAAATTACTAGATGATAGCCAAATAGCAAAACGTAATGCAAGGAAAGGAGAATTGATCTTGTTGCTATCATTAATGCGCCGAAATAAGTTTCTGAACAGTGAAGGACATGTAACAGCTCTCTCTCTTGTTTCTTATGCCTCTTAGAGATCCTCACCTTCCACTTTCCAATAGTAAAAATAAATAGAGTAGTACTATGTAACACAAAACTTTTTCACTTTTTTACGACCCTATTGTCCATAATAATTGGTAATTCCTCATGTTCATATTATTTGATTTTTTTGTTATTTTACGTAAATTAAAAAATTCATCTTTTAGCATTAATTAAAAATTTTATTTACGAAATTAACTTTTATCTCTTTCAAATTTACTTATACAAATTTGTGAAGACTTTTAAAAAATATATTTAGATCATTTATTGACAAGAATATACTCCCTCCGTTCCAAAATGATTGTCACAGTTCGGATTTCGAGAGTCAAACGAGTTTAGCTTTGATCGTAATATTTTTATATATCTTTTAAATATTTTGAATTATTAATTATTGTGACTTAATAGTACTTTTTATGTAGTTTCTAAATATATAAACATCGTTACAAAAAACTTAAAGATTATATGTTTAAATTCACGGTCAAAATGAACTCGTTTGACTCTCGAAATCCGAACTGTGACAATCATTTTGAAACAGAGGGAGTATTTGATAAGAACTATCTAAAAGCTTCTTGAACTTTGAACAAATCAACTATTTTGGACCAAAGATAAAAGGCCAAAAAATCAAATAAAGTAGACCGGAGGGAATATTAACGTAGCATAGCAAACTGTTTGTGCAAAATCGTTGGAGTTCGACAAACACATTTCCATAACAATACGATACAAAAGTAATATCCTTAAGATGGTTGAAAATTATGGAAAATATATAGAAATTGTTATAGCTTAAGACGTATCGAAGACACCGTCTTTAAGAATATTTCACCGGTATTGGTGTATTCTCCATGATGGTTAATTTCACCGGTGATCACTGAACTATTGTTTCATTACCACGAAGTCACTTTTGTTTCATTTGTTACCCAAAAGTCAATCAACTTTGCTCCGTTCTACAACAAAGTCACTCAAGCTGGATTTTATTTAAAACTTGCCGGAAAAATGACGTGACATCATTAATTAAAAATAATTTTCTTAATTAATTTTTCATCTATTAATCTAATTTCTTAACCCATTATTCTTATTCTACCCAACCCAAACATATTTCACTACATTATTGTCGTGCATAAATATTTCATACCGATGCCATTTCTCAAGCCAAACAAATATAAAGATGTTCTTTTCCAATCTTTAATCGTTGTTGAGGAGGTTCACACCAGCTCCCCCCACCTCCCAACCCGCCCTCCCCTCCCCCTCCCCCCTCCCCCATTTTTTGCTTTACTTAATTCGTTGAAGCAAGTTGCTTCCAACGGGTAGGGGTAAGAGCCTAATCCTTACCAAACTTTCCTGAATTAATTTATAAATTATATTCCATGGAATGATGATATAAACAGTATTTATACAAATTATGTCACATATAAGGTAGTTAAAGATAAATTTGAAAGTGTGCACTATTATATGTTAAATTTACAGATAGGGAAAAAGATATTTTCTGATATCGTTTGAGATGGATGATTGGAAAGATATCCTTTCCTCCAACGTTGCTCAGTGTGAAGATTCATCTCTAGATTCCGTTTATTAATATTTGAAACTAGTCGTGTTGGAGTTGGGTTGACAGATTCAGTAATTGGTTAATAAATGGCATGAGAAATGCGTATAAGCATGTTAAAATGCTTATTATTAAGCTTTCTATTCATGGTCGGAGGCTTTATAAATTCGACTTCATATTTAAGAAAATACTTAATCTTTTACGCGATAATATTGTTATTTTTTTCTATGCTATTTGTTATACTCTATGCACCACCCGAAGACACTAGAAGGGGGGGTTGAATAGTGTCTACCGATTTTCGTCACGAGAACCTGGTTCTTCTAACGTAGAACCTAGTTCTTATCTTATCTTTTATGCTGCCTTGAACACTATAACTCACAACACCACACACACAAGGAACACAAGGATTTTACGTGGAAAACTCCTTGCTCAAGGGAGAAAAACCACGACCCACACTCTGGGATTTCAGAACTGAATCCACTAACACAAGAGCAATGTTTCTGATTACATACTCTGTAACCAAGGGGCTACACTCTAGACCCTAATCACTACTCAAAGCTAACCTCTAGCTTCTCAGTAATTACAAAAAAGTTCACCTAATACATACGCTTCTGAATAAGCCAATAGGTAAAACTATGAATGCTTGAATTAAAGACAACTTGCAACTTGACGAACCTAGACAGAATATCTAGACTCAATACACTGCATGCACTCAAGTTGTCTTCTCCAGTTTACTCACGTAGAAAGATGATAGATCGCCTTTGTATGCTCTCAACTCTCTGTTTGTGAATAACTACTTTTCGGCTGTCTCTACTACTTGCATTTATATGGGTCTTGAAACCCTAGTTGAGTTCTACAAGGAATCATTTTAATTATGGCAAGTCAGGATTCCTAGTAACTCTTTTCCTTGTTGAAGTCCAACTCCTTTTCATAATTCGAAGACACAGTCTGGACACCGTCTCTTTTAGTCTGACTAGGATGCATATTCATTCACGCGCCACTACTCCTAGTTCCGCAAGGATTTGCAGCCCGTAATCCTTTTCGATCAAGCGTGCCCTTCATTCCAAGGAGTAGGTTCTTAGTGGGAACATCTGAGTCCTTCTTGTTTGTCATACTTCAAAACCAGCTCTCAACAAATTCCCCCTTTTTGATGATGATAAACAAATGTTGCCCAAGAACCTGAGTAGATATAAACAAAAACAAAAAACAAAAGGTAACAAGTTCAAGAAAACGAGAACAAATGAATTAGGTCACAAACACCCCAACATTTCCTTCTTCCCCCTTTTGGCATCATCGAAAAGATTCAAATACCTGCATGAACTTGGCAATAATATCCAGTCTAAAGCACAAGGCGACAAGTCAGTAATAAAAGCAAACACAAGCAGTAATAAGGGCCCAATCAAGAACCAATTACTTAAGCACGAAACATTCATAAGCGTAAGAAAATTAAAATCATCATCCAGGTTGTGATATCAGCACAACCCAGTATTATGTACACAACTGAAAATCAAATTGTCTCAAACAACCAGTACATGCAATCAGGAGAGAATAGGAGAGGGTAGACAGCAGGTAGAAGGAGGAGGGCAGGACAGGAGGACTCAAAGTTGAATGTTAAAGTGTTTGACAAGCGCCTCAAGTTGCTTCGTATTCTTGTCCCTTTCCATCACCAGCTCGGCCTCATACTTGTGGCGGTCTATCTTCAAACGATCAATTTCTTGATCCTTCAACTTCAGCTGTCTGTGGAGCTCTGTGTTTTCTGTATTAACCTCAAGGACATGCGTCTCCAGCTCCTTCACAGCATCAATGGCCTCTTCAGATCCATAATCCTCACTTTCCTCTTCTTGCTCTTGCTTGGCCTGCATTGGTTTCTTTGAAACTCTGCTTTCTTTGAAGAAGTCACAATTTTTAAGCACGTTAATCCCAAACATTTGGTGAATGGTTGGCTTCTTCCTAGCTTCTAAAGGAACCCCAAAGTGCTCAAGTACCTGCTGGAGGATGTAGGAATGCACAAGGGAATGTGGCTTCTGATCTGTGTCAGCAATCCTCTTTATATGTCTAATTATTAGCCCAGGCAAATTAATCTTTACCCCCCTGTCCAGCAGATCCATGTATGTCAGGTCCAGAGCACTAGCCTTGCAGTTCCTCTCGCCTCTAGGTAGAAGGAACCTGTGCACAAATTCAAACAACAACTGATGTGCAGGTTCCATTTCCTTCTTGTCTACCTTCCTCTCCTTCCTCAGCTTGGGTTTCCCTGATAACTTCTTGACAACATCCAGAGGAGTGACTCCATCAGTCCTCTTTGGCCATTTCAGCTTTATATACCTGCAATACCCTTCAGCAGGTATGTCAAGAATCACTCCAAGCTCAGGTCTCCCAAACTCAATCTCTATTCCCCCCACTGTGGTGAACACTCTCCTAGCATTAACCCTACAATTTGTGTAGAACTCTCTGATCTCATCAACATACAAATTTCTTTCTTTGTTGGCAAACAAACCTAACCAACCCTGGTTAGCAATCATTCTGAGCAGTGGCTTCATGTGAAACTCTTTCTCATCATGCAGGATGCTGCCAGGCAACACCTGATGCTTAGAGAAGAAAGCCACCCTGTCAGCTTCATCCTCACTACCTCTCCTTTTTCTGGTCAGCTTCATTGTCTGTATCAGAGTCACTTGGCTCTGCATAACTCCCAGCATCATCACTTTCCTCCTGTGCTTCCTCAGCTCTTCTTTCTTCTTCTTCCCTCTTCTTTGCCTCTCTATCTCTTACATTTGTCACTGTTCTTTCCAACTTCCCAACTTTCTCCAGTTGTTTTAATGCAGACCTGGTGCCAACCCTCCTGGCAACAGGCTCATTAACAACCTTGTCATCACTTTCCTCACTAGCTTCATCAACCAGTCTTGTTTTTAGCACTGGCTTTTCCCCTTTCACTAATCTCCTTCTTTTCTCAGGCTCCACTATGTTTTCTTTCACAAATACAACTTCCTCTTCTTCTTCCTCACCAGTCATTTTCTCATCCTCTGCTCCAAACTTCCTCTTTCTTTTTGGTTCTTCAGTTTTCTTGGCAATCTCTTCCTTTTCTAAAACAATTTCCTTATTCCCTTCTTCCTCAGAATCTGTCCAATTTAAATCTGCATCATCAGCCCCAGTGGAATTTGGACAAGCAACGGGCTCTTGAACCAAATTCTCTGAGGCTTCAGCAAGACCAAGTCCTCCAACTACTGGACTTATTGGCACATATTCTTTTTCATTATTCTTAGAACTACCAACATCTTTACAGGGTTCCACTTCACTTTCTCTAAGGGCTTCAACACGGTCTTGTCCCTAAGTTGTTCTTTCACTCTTTCTGCAGTATTCAACTTTTCACCAGACTCACCAACCACATGCACCTGCAAATCTTTTCTAAGTTCATCCTTTGCACTATCTCGCTCAGCATCACATGAGTTCCCCCTATTTATTCTGTCATTGTGCTCATTATCTATTATTTTGTCTAGTCCTGTAACTAGGGTTTCAGTTTCTATAGTTTCAGGGTTGTTTATATCTACTGAAATGACAGGAGTAGATGAAATAGGATCAGGGATTACCTCATGCGGTGATTGTGAAGAACTTTGTGCAGTGGGTGTAGTGGGAACTGCTCTTGACCTCATATTCTTTACCAATTTCTTGTCCCCTTTTTGAAGAAATTTTGTACGGGCCCTTGCGATTCGTTGTGCAAGAGTGGATGGGGGTGATCTTTCAGACATTGTAAAGAATTTGTGAATAGTTTTTGAGATTTCTAGAGAGGTTTCTGTGTTAGGGCTTGAGAGAGAATTTTGGTGTAGTGGAGAAGATGTGGTTGAATGGTGAAGGATTCAGGGTGTATCGACAAATGAAGGGAAGGGGTTTGTGATTTGACAACTTCTAGGGAAGACAAACAGTAATGATGAAAAGTGGAGAAGTAGCTTTTTTGAACTTTTTGAGAACCGGGAAGAGTTAAAGATTTGACGGTTATGGACTCTTTTGATATACCCTTTTTAAGTAGTGGGGTCAAACCAGTCAAATAGAATTCTACCCCAAAAAGGAATGTGTTCCTATAAATTAGGACAGTTATAAGAACATGGAGGATCTCCCTTGACATACGTACAATTGACAATTTAATTTCAGTTATGACTTCTATCATGCAGGGTAGTATGAATGTACCTGGACATGATTCCTCATGCTTTGATTGGTTCCTTCTTACTACATAGTAGGTTCTTCATGGGATCACATTATTCTTACCTGGTGCTCAAACACTGAACAAGTGTACTAATTCAAGTACCAAGTTAGACTGGTCATCAATGACAAAATTCAAACATGGACAATCGAATACTTAACTAACCAATCACAAAGGGATTACCTGTTGGGTCATCCGTGTATTTTGGTCATCCCTAATTCCAACCTGTTCCTCTCAAACTGTACCTTGTTCAATGCTTTGGTAAATATGTCAGCAATTTAATCTTCAGTCCTGCACGAATTCATAGTAATCAGACCCTTTTCCACATTATCTCTCAAGAAATGGTGTCTAATACCAATGTGCTTGGTTCTTTTATGTTGGACTGGGTTCTTGGCAATATTCACTGCACTAGTATTGTCACAGAAAATATGCACTGCACCACACTTGATACCAAAGTCCTCTAGTTGTTGTTTGATCCACAGCAATTGTGAACAACATAATGCAGCCGCCACATACTCAGCTTCAGCAGTTGATAAGGCAACTGAGTTTTGCTTCTTTGTGGCCCAAGAGATCAAACAAGGACCCAGAAAGTGTGCCATTCCTGAAGTGCTTTTCTTGTCCACCAAATGACCTGTATAATCTGCATCAGCAAAACCAATTAGTTCAAAAGTACCTCCTCTTGGGTACCAGAGACAAAGGTCCTGAGTTCCTTTCAAGTATCTCAGGATCCTCTTCACAGCTGTCAAATGTGACTCCTTGGGCTTGGACTGAAATCTAGCACACAGTCCTACACTGTATACTATGTCAGGCCGACTGGCTGTGAGATAAAGAAGTGATCCTATGATTCCTCCAAGTCCAGCTTCGTCCCAGGTGCAATGGGAGTAGTCATTTCTTTCGCTCCTTCTATGTCAAACTTCTTCAGCAGTTCCTTGACATACTTTTGCTGGTGAATCATAGTTCCTTCAGGCATTTGCTTTATCTGCAATCCAAGGAAGAAATTTAGTTCTCCTATCATGCTCATTTCAAATTCGCTTCCCATCAGATCAGCAAAACCTTTGCATAACCCCTCATCAGTGGCTCCAAAAATGATATCATCGACATACACTTGAACCACCAATAGATTTTTTCCTTTCTTTTTGAGGAACAATGTGTTGTCAATCTTTCCTCTTGAGAAGCCATTCTTCAATAGAAATCCTGAGAGTCTTTCATACCAGGATCTAGGGGCTTGCTTCAATCCATAAAGAGCCTTGTCCAGTTTGTAAACATGATCACGAAATTCATTGTTTATAAAACCTGGTGGCTGTATTACATAGAATTCTTCATTCAGGTAGCCATTTAAGAAAGCACTCTTCACATCCATCTGATATAGTGTAAACTCCATGTATGTAGCAAAAGCAATTAGCATCCTGATGGCCTCCATTCTTGCCACTGGTGCAAAGGTTTCATCGTAGTCTATTCCTTCTTCTTGACTGTAACCTTGAACTACTAATCTTGCTTTGTTTCTTGTCACTATACCATGCTCATCTAGTTTATTCCTGAATACCCATTTTGTTCCAATTATTGATTTGTCTTTTGTCTTAGGAACTAGGTGCCACACTTTGCTTCTTTTGAATTGATGTAGTTCCTCCTGCATGGCCAGAATCCAATCTGGGTCTTCTAGAGCTTCTTTTACATTCTTTGGTTCCAGAGATGAGAGGAAGGCAAAGAAAGCGCAGAAGTTCTTCAAGGCTGACCTGGTCATGATTCATGTATCTAATTCTAATAGGACATTTTCCAAAGGATGAGATCGTTGATGTTTCCATGGCCTGAGTTTAATGTGACTGGAAGAACCTGTATCATTATCTTAGAGAGCTTCTTCCTGACTTGCTGGATCATCAGCTTCATCAGAGGTTCCCCCCTTGTCAAGTTGACTCCTTGTTCCAATGTACTTGGATCTTCACCTGACGTCTCCTTGTCTTATGAGTCTTCCAATTCATTCACACCTTCTTCTCTGCTAAGGCCAATCACTTGATCATCTGTCTCACGTTCCTCCAGTGCCTTGTCTGATTCATCAAAGACAATATGCATACTTTCTTCCACTGTTTGTGTCCTTTTGCTGAACACTTTGTATGCTTTGCTTTGGGTAGAATAACCAAGAAATATTTCCTCGTCACTCCTAGCATCGAACTTTCCCAAGGGTTCATTGCCATTGTTGTGAATAAAGCATTTACAACCAAAGGGTCTTAGATGAGCAATATTTGGTTTTCTACCTCTGAGTAGCTCATATGGGGTCTTATCGAGAATTGCTCTGATGGAACATCTGTTCAACAAGTAGCATGCAGTATTTATAGCTTCAGCCCAGAAGTTTCTTGCAAGGCCACTTGACAACAGCATAGTCCGGGCCATATCCTCCAGAGATCTGTTCTTCCTCTCAACCACTCCATTTTGTTGGGGAGTTCTTGGAGCAGAAAAGTTATGATCTATGCTGTTCTTTGCACAATACTCAGAGAATTTTGAGTTCTCAAACTCAGTTCCGTGATCAGATCTGATACTGATGAGTTCAAGGCTTAACCTTTTCTGAACTACACCAGCCCAGTCTTTAAAGCTTTCAAAAGCTTCATCTTTAGTACCCAAGAACAGAGTCCATGTGTATCTAGAGTAGTCATCGACAATCACGAACACAAATCTCTTTCCTCCTCTACTCCTGACTCTCATAGGTCCACACAGATCCATATGCAAGAGTTCCAGTGGTTTTGATGTACTTAACACCTTCTTGGACTTAAAGGATGATCTCACATGCTTTCCCTTTACACATGCATCACACATTTTTATGCTTTCAAATCTCTTACTTGGCAGTCCACGAACCAGCTCCTTTGATACAAGCTTATTCAGTTGTGAGAGACTTGCATGTCCCATTCTTTTGTGCCACAGCTGAGAGTCACTTTCTTGTACATTCAAGCATGTTAGGTTGTTTTCAGGTAATGACTTCAGCGATGCTTTGTATACATTGTTCACCCTCTTTCCTTCCATTACAATTTCTCCACTCTGTAGGTTCTTCACAATGCATCCTACAGACGAGAACTTCACTTCACTTCATATCCTCTATCACATAGTTGGGAGATGCTCAGCAGATTGTGTCTAAGACCATCAACACAATAAACATTCTCAATAGCATGATCCAGAGTTCTCCCAATCTTTCCAATTCCTACTATTTGACCGCTTTTTCCTCCTCCGAAGGCCACACTGCCTCTTTGAAATGCTGCGAGTGAGAGAAAGTTTCTTCTATCTCCTGTTATGTGCCTCGAACAACCACTGTCAAGAATCCAGCTTGGGTTGTTCTCCCTCACTCCAGCCTGCAAAACAAATTAGAGGTTAGCTTTAGGAACCCAGACAAGCTTGGGTCCCTTCTTACTAGAAAATGGGTAAATCAAGTCCTCTCTAGCCCATTTAGGTAAACCACTTCTTTTGTTCTTGGCCTTTGCCTTGCTGACATGTATGCACTTTTGTTTGATATGTCCTGTTTCACCACAAAAAATGCATAACATGTTGCAAGGCAATGCCACATACTTGCTCTTAGGGTTATATGGAGGCAGTGGTTTCTTAAATCCTAATCCCTGTTTTCCTTTATTTTGGTTTTCAAGAACCCAGTTCATTGCCTCTGATGATTTATTCCATTTAGTTAATCTGGTAAGCTCAAATTTTGATTTTTCAACCTTTTGACTTAAAACCTTGTTCTTCTCAGTTTCCTGATACAGAATTTCGTTTGCTCTTTTCAATTCATTTTCCAAAAAGGTTTGAACTTCACTTATTACTTTCTTACCATTTGCACTTTCTCTTAACTGATTACATTCCAGTTCTAGCTCAGTGATCTTAGAATTTGACACAAGAGTCTGTCCTTTCAAGGTGGCATTGACTTCTTCAAGTTCAATGTTCTGTTCTAGGAGACTCTTGTGCTTTGTTCTAAGACTATTTAGTTCTGTTAGTTTATCCTTTTCAAGTTTCTCCTTTTCATAACCCTCAATCAAGGTGGCAGTAATTAAAATTAGGTTTTCAGAAGAGTATGTATGCAAGGTTTCCTTTAGTTCAGATAGACATACCTCTGCTGAGTGAGCATCTTCAGTTCCATCCGTTGCCATGAGAGCAGAGTCCTTCTTTTGACTGTCATCTGAGTACACCTCCTTCAGCTTTTCCCCGACTTCCTTGGCCGACTTGCATTCAGATATTTTAGCAAGTACATCATAGGTAAGTCCTCTTTTCAGGTACCATTCAGCTTTGGAGTTTGCCTGTAACCAGTCTAGGTCTTGAGGATCCAGTTCTTCTACCTTCTTTGGCACTAGGACACCATTTGCAGCTCTCTTTACAGGAACATGGGGTCCTCTCTTTACAATCAGCCATAGACTATAGTCTGCTGCTTGCAAGAAGGTCTTCATCTGTTTCTTCCAGTTCTTGTAGTGAGTTCCATTGAACACAGGAGGCTTTGACGGATCTTTTCCACCTCTAAACTCTCGAGGGTCTTCTTCATCAGAACTATTGTTTGACATACCCATTAGTGCAAGTGGCGGATCATCTTCAGAATCCTTTTCATGGTCAGATTCACTGTCAGTTAGTCCCCATGTAGCATAGAAGGCCTCCTTCTTCTTTCTCCTTTCCGCTCTGAAGTTTGGAGGTCGTCTTGACTTCTTCTTATCTTTGTCAGTTTCCTTTGGTGTCTCATTCTCCTTTTCCTTGAATGCTCTATTCTTCATCCATTCTATTTCCCACATAGGACAGTCTACTACCGCATGATCCTTTTTGAAGCAGTTGAAGCACCCTGAATAATCAGGACTGTCAACTATGTTCTTCCTGCTAGAACTTTCCTTGCCACTTTTTTTGAATCCTTTGAACCTTCCCAGATTGAGCTTCTGTCTTAAGGCACTTACCATTGCTGCTTCAACTGATTGAAGATCAATATAGTCATCAGTTTCTTCAGTTTATTCAAGCGCAAGGGTTTTGTCCTTCTTTACAGCTGTTTTAGTTTTTGAGTCCTTCATCATCTCATAAGTTTTCAAACTTCCAACCAGTTCTTCAAGTTTGATGGATCTCAGAGGTTTGGATTCAATGATGGCAGTCATCTTTGGTTCCCATACTTCAGGTAGCACATTCAGGATTTTATCAACCATCTCTATTTCAGGCAATTCCATATCCAGAGATCTCATTTCATTTGTAATGATAGTCAACCTGGTCATCATATCCTGAATTGATTCTTTCTCACCCATGGTGAAAAGTTCAAATTGTCTTTTCAGCATTCTTCTTTTTGAGTCCTTCACTTTTGTGGTTCCTTCATGCGCAACCTGCAAAGCATCCCATATTTCCTTAGCCGTCTTATAAGAAGATACTCGATTGAACTCCTCAGGACCAAGACCACATATGACCAGACGTTTGGCTTTGTGATTCTTTTCAATCATCTTATAATCCTTCTCATTGAACTCTTCTTTCAGTTTTGGTTCTTGCTTAGCAGTAGCTCCTTCACCAACTATTTTGGTGGGGATCAGGTTTCCTTCAGAGACTATCAGCCAGAGGTGATAGTCTTCAGCACATATGTAATTCTCCATCCTGTTCTTCCACCATGCATAGTATTGCCCATTAAACTGTGGGTGCCTCTGAACTGACTGTCCTTCAGTGATGGTAGGTGGTGCACTCATTCTGATCCTTCTCAAAGTGTTAACCTCTTACGAGAAGACCTGCTCTGATACCACTTGTTATACTCTATGCACCTCCTGAAGACACTAGAAGGGGGGGTTGAATAGTGTCTACCGATTTTCATCACGAGAACCTGGTTCTTCTAACGTAGAACCTAGTTCTTATCTTATCTTTTATGCTGCCTTGAACACTATAACTCACAACACCACACACACAAGGAACACAAGGATTTTACGTGGAAAACTCCTTGCTCAAGGGAGAAAAACCACGACCCACACTCTGGGATTTCAGAACTGAATCCACTAACACAAGAGCAATGTTTCTGATTACATACTCTGTAACCAAGGGGCTACACTCTAGACCCTAATCACTACTCAAAGCTAACCTCTAGCTTCTCAGTAATTACAAAAAAGTTCACCTAATACATACGCTTCTGAATAAGCCAATAGGTAAAACTATGAATGCTTGAATTAAAGACGAATTGCAACTTGACGAACCTAGACAGAATATGTAGACTCAATACACTGCATGCACTCAAGTTGTCTTCTCCAGTTTACTCACGTAGAAAGATGCTAGATCGCCTTTGTATGCTCTCAACTTTCTGTTTGTGAATAACTACTTTTCGGCTGTCTCTACTACTTGCATTTATATGGGTCTTGAAACCCTAGTTGAGTTCTACAAGGAATCCTTTTAATTATGGCAAGTCAGGATTCCTAGTAACTCTTTTCCTTGTTGAAGTCCAACTCCTTTTCACACTTCGAAGACACAGCTTGGACACCGCCTCTTTTAGTCTGACTAGGATGCATATTCATTCACGTGCCACTACTCCTAGATCCGCAGGGATTTACAACTCGTAATCCTTTTCGATCAAGCGTGCCCTTCATTCCACGGACTAGGTTCTTAGTGGGAACCTCTGAGTCCTTCTTGTTTGTCATACTTCAAAACCAGCTCTCAACACTATTAGATTACTAAAAATATACCCTTGTAACAATTGAAATTAACAGTTTAGTTGTGAAAGGAAGAATTTTTGTTTAATAGATTAATGATTTATAATCTTATTAGTGCTACCAAGAAATTTTTCACTCAATTCAGTAAGAACTTAGTACAACTATGTGATCTTAATTAGCTTGCTTACCTTCTGTTAGTACAAAAATTGGTTATAAATTTTAAAGTTTTCTAAACATTTTCTCGGTTCCTTAAAAAAACCAGTAAATGGTTCTGGATTTCAAGGTGACCTTCAATTGTGTGAAAATAGGTTGGTCAGGCTCACACATTGCATCTCAAGTGGGATATTGGTTTATGATGGTGTTCAAATAGGCAAAGGCAAGAGTGCTTCTGACTTTGATCAACTGCAGATGTTCGATGAATGCCCCATGAGAAATCGACCTAACCTACTTAATGATATTTCTGTAGCGGCTTTTGCTGAGATTGTTTTTTACTCACTAGATGCAAACTCGGGCATTGAGTTCCGTATGCTCGATGAAAATCCCCAACTATATACCTCAAACGGATCAACTCCAATTGCGAATGGTGGAATCGTTTCTGCTTCGATTTGCTAATTCGCCTACTGCAAACGAGACTGTAGCACATCCCACTCTGTTGGTGAGCACTATGGACATTAGAAATAGAAACTGCAATTGTCAACATGGCACCTAAGGACTCATTTCTGGTTCCTTTTTGTATTGGGTGAAAATTGTCGTGTTCAGTCAGCACCTCGGGATGGTAGACCGAAGAAAAAGCAATCTGATGCTCCGAAGAGAAAAGACTAAACTCGTGATTAAGTCACCGAAGCCAAGTTTCAACGACGCGACCGAAGGCAAGTTGGACACCGGGCTTCGGTGACACGCCCTCCTATCCGAACAGTAAGGTCAGATAACCGAAGCCTTGCGACCAAGCTTCGGTAACCACCTCGGTTCCAGCAGCTTTGCAGCCCACTACTTTGCCCCACTAACTTCTCCATATTAATGTCCAGATCATGGGAACTGCACTAGCTGATGGTGGAGAACATGGGCAAGGCTCTTAGGCCTATAAATAGTAGTTCATTTTGTATGATAAGGATCCAGAAATTTGTACTGAAACGCTACCCAAGTTTGTAATCACATTCATATATTGAAATACAGTTATTTTCCCGCATATACATCCTTTTCGTGTATTATTTCAACTTTGATACGAACAATTGCTTATATTCGAATCCAAATTCGATTTGTACACCTAAACTGATTTAGGCCCATACAAATTGGCGCTGTCTGTGGGGATATAAGCAGTAACGCTTTGTTCCAAAGTTTCACATCCGTTTTTTGTCAAAAGCTCACGATTCAACAACGTTAGGGCTGATCACAGCGGTAACAATAGCAAACGGGCTGACGTTCCGACGAACCAGCAGCCCATTTCACCAATGACAACTGAAGAATTCCAGATGTATGTTGTCACTACGCTAAGAGCTCTCCAAAGTAGACAGGATGAGCAGGCGAACATTAATGCCGAATTTTGCACTTCGTTAGAGGAGAGGAATAGTGCTGCCCCAAACAGCACCCAGCCTTCGGCTCCTGGTGGAGGCATCCCGCTCTTCATTCCTCCGGACGCGATAACAGGGGGACCTCACAACGGGGCCACGTCTGGGGGCTCGGGGAACAATCCAACTGCCACACCACATTTCGGGACGGTTCCCACCGTGGCGGAGACAACGTCCTCGGTTGACGTTGAAAGAATGAGCAGGGAGATCGAGGCTCGCATCGAGGCGCGCGTGGAGAAGCGCCTCGAAGGCGTGCCGGGGATAACAAAGGAGGAAGACGACCTCGAAATCGATCAATACAGGGAGCAGCCCTACAAGCCCGAAGCGGCTCCAGCCCCAACTCCCCAGGGCTTCAAACTCATATTCTTGAAGAAGTACGATGGGACCACCGATCCCAAAGAACACATAAGAGAATATATGGCTATGGTGAAGAGCAACGACTTAACGGCTACGCAGCTCGAGTCGATGTTCTTGAAGAAATTCGGTCAGTCGTTAGAGAAAGGGGCTCTTCGGTGGTATTTGTGCCTGCCAGCGGGGTCAATTTCCTCATTTAAGGAAATGTCCAGCGCCTTTGTCAAGGCGCACACCGGGGCACAAAAGATCCTCCAAAGGAAAGAGGATATATGTGAAGTCAAACAAAAGCCCGGTGAACCACTTAAAGAATTTCTTGAGCGATTCCACGCTGAGCGCATGGAATTGCCTCGTATGGACGATACCTTGGCCATCATGGCGTTTGAAAAGGGTATCAATAGTCGTAATTCTGACGCTGCCGCTGAATTGCGCAAAGAGCTACAACAATATCAGGTCCTGACGTGGGAGGATCTGCATAGGCGCACTTACTCCAAAATCAGATTGGAGGAAGCTGAGTTCAAGAACCGAGGTTATCATCAACATAACCGAGGTGAATCTTCAAATCGCGCCGAGGCGCCACGAAGTAACTCGAAGGGGAGGTATGAGCCTTACACCCCGACGAGGCAGCATGTCAGGCAGAGGTTGGGGAACACCCTCGGTAATTCATACCCAACCTCTTACATAAGCCAAAGGCTCGGAGGGAAAGTTCAACCCAATGTGAACCAAAGAAACCCCTCAAGCTCCGCTTCGGTCCCAAAAAAGGATCTACCTCGGATCCAAGACTATAACTTCAACATATTGACCTCGGAGCTGGTCAATGTTGTCAAGGGGACTGCCGGGGTAAGGGTTCCCAAGGACATGAGGACCCCGTCGGATAAAAGAGACCATAATCTGCATTGCGAATTCCACGCAGATTATGGCCACAGGATCGAGGATTGCAAAGCTCTGCGCCTCGAGGTAGCTCACCTACTGAAGAAGGGAGTTTTGGCCGACTTCCTCACTGATAAAGGGAAAGATAATTTTTCCAAGAACCGAGGTGATGGGCAACCACCTCGGGCTCCACCCCCGGAAAGAGTAGTGAACGTTATAACCGGAGGGTCAGAGGTGAACGGCGTGAATTTCGCCGCGGCCAAAAAATTTGCCAAGCTCTCCATCACCATGGAGAAAAGAACCCGAGTTGGAGGCTCGGGCAAAGATATTGTGTTCGACGATGATGACTGTGGTGGGATGATGTTCCCTAATCACGACACTTTAGTTATCATGTTGAGAATCAACGGCTCTGACATCAAAAGAGTCTTGATCGACCCCGGTAGCTCAGTTAATATAATCAGCTACGGGGCTGTTAAGAAGATGTGGTTGAAGGGGGGAGTTGTTCCCAAATCAACGGTGTTAGCTGGCTTCAACAACTCCACGGAGAAAACGCTGGGTGAGATCACACTCAAGACATTCGCCGAGGGGGTTACCAAAGAAATACTGTTCCAAGTCATGCCCGAGGATCTAGCCTACAATATGATCCTCGGAAGGCCATGGATCCACTCTATGGAAGCTGTCCCCTCCACTTTACATCAAGTGATTAAATTCCCTACACCTTGGGGAGTTCGATCAATCAAGGGGGAGCAACGAGTAGCAAAGGAGTGCTATTCGGTTGCATTGAAGAGTGGAGTCGCCCCGGTCGAGCCAAAGCAATAGCAACGACAGGAATCGGGGTCAAGCGGGGAGGATGCCCGAGGAGAAGTCGAAAAGGTTCCAGCCTGTATTCAAGAGCCTCGGAAGCAAAAAGCCGAGGACTCAACTGTTGAAGAACTGGAATCCTTCACCCTATTGAAAGATCTCCCCGATAGGAAAGTGTTTATCGGCTCGGAGTTGGACCCGGAGTCGAAAAAGGCGATTGTAGAAATTTTGAAGTCCAACCATGATTGTTTTGCTAGGTCACATTCAGACATGACGGGTATCGATCCGGAGATCATGACCCACAAACTGAATGTGGATCCAAAATTCACCCCGATAAAGTAGAAGAAAAGACCTCATGTCGGGGTAAAAAAGAAGGCGATCGAGGATGAAACCGCCAAGTTACAAGAAAACGGCTTCATTAGAGAGGTGAAATACCCCGAGTGGCTGGCGAATGTTGTGGTTGTATCGAAGAAGAATGGCAAGTAGAGGATGTGTGTAGATTACACTGACCTAAACAAAGCTTGCCCCAAAGATTCATATCCATTGCCACAAATTGACAGGTTGATAGACTCTACGGCTGGACACAAACTATTGACCTTCCTGGATGCATATTCGGGCTATAACCAAATTCTCATGGACCCGAAGGACGAAGAGAAGACCTCGTTCATCAGTGACCGAGGTACCTTCTGTTACAGAGTGATGCCCTTCGGGTTGAAGAATGCCGGGGCGACCTACCAAAGGGTTGTATGTCGCATGTTTAAAGAATATATTGGAAAGTCTATGGAAGTCTACATAGACGATATGCTCATCAAATCGATCCAAATGGAGGATCATTTGAACCATCTGAGGGAAGCCTTTGCTGTGTTGAGGCAATACGGTATGAAATTGAACCCTGAGAAGTGCGCCTTCGGCGTTGGATCAGGAAAATTCTTGGGATTCATTGTCTCTGAACGAGGAATCGAGGCCAATCCAGATAAAATCAAAGCTATTGAGGAAATCCCCGAGGAGTTAACCGGGGTAAAAGAAGTTCAACGCTTGACTGGCCGAGTCGCCGCCTCGAGTTGTTTCATCTCAAGGTCCTCGGAGCGATGCCACAAGTTCTTCTCCGTTTTAAGAAAAAACAATCACTTCGAATGGACACCGGAGTGTAAACAAGCGTTGAAAGATTTGAAACAATATTTGGCTAACGCACCATTGCTTGCCAAACCAAAAGAAGGAGAAACATTGCTGGTCTACTTGGCGGTGTTCAAGGTGTCAGTCAGCGTTGTGCTGGTTCGGGAGGAAGATGGCAAACAACAGCCCATCTATTATTTGAGCAAGACACTCCTCTGCGCTGAAACCAGGTATCCACACTTGGAGAAATTAGCACTTGCTTTACTTATTAATGCTCGGAAACTACGACCCTATTTTCAATATCACCCAATAGCAGTAGTTTCAACCTTCCCCTTAAGAAATATATTGCATAAACTGGAGTTATCGGGGAGGTTATCCAAATGGGCGGTAGAGTTAAGCGAGTATGACATTACTTATCAACCTCGGACTGCCATTAAGTCTCAAGTCTTGGCAGACTTCGTAGCTGATTTTAGTATTGGAATTTTGCCCGAGGCGGAAAAGGAAAACTCCATGGCAAAAGGGACCTCTTCGGGACTATGGATACTTTACACCGATGGGGCAACGAACTCCAAAGGTTTGGGGTTAGGCATAGTCTTGAGAGCACCCACCGGGGAGAAAGTTAGGCATTCGGTTCGGTTCAAGAAAGTAACCAACAACGAAGCAGAATATGAGGCGGCTTTAGCAGGTTTGGAGCTGGCTAAGGAAATGGGGGTTGAAAGAATCGAACTGAGATGTGATTCACAGTTGGTGGTGAACCAGATCCTTGGTAATTATACGACTCGGGAGCCCAGAATGCAACTATACTTAAATCGAGCACAAAGGATCTTGGCACAATTCCAAGAATGGCGAGTTAAACAAGTGCCTCGGGAGGAGAATACCGAGGCTGATGCCTTGGTGAATCTCGGTTCGGCGATCGACGAAACCCACTCGAGGACTGACTCAGTTGTTCGATTGCTATCCGTACAAATGAGAGAGATGAAATTGCAAGTTAATTCAGTGGATAACCGATGGGATTGGCGAAGTAAGTTCATCTCCTACTTCGATTCGGGGACTGTCCCCTAAGACAAAAAAGAAGCAAGGAAGTTGAGGACCCAAGCAGCCTCGTATCACCTGATCGAGGGTAACTTATACAAAAGGTTATATTGCGGCCCGATGGCCAAGTGTTTGGGTCCCGAGGAGGCCAGATACATGATGGCTGAAGTGCACGAAGGCGAATGTGGCAACCACTCAGGGGGAAAGTCCTTGCTGCGTAAATTATTAAGAGCTGGGTATTATTGGCCTATAATCAGTGCCGATGTGAAAGCCTTCGTGCAGAAATGTGATAAGTGCCAGCGCCATGGGCGGATGATCCACCAACAGGCCGAGCCTTTACATTCAGTGGTATCACCATGGCCCTTCATGAAATGGGGAATGGATGTCGTTGGACCATTGCCCAAAGGAAAAGGTGGCGTCGTTTCATCTTAGTATTGACCGATTACTTTACAAAATAGGTGGAGGCGGCAGCTCTCACCGAGGTAAAGCAAAAGCAAGTAATCGACTTCATCGAAAGGAATATCATCTACAGGTTCGGCGTCCCAAGAGAAATTGCTTGCGACAACGGTAAAAAATTCATGGGGGCAGCTATCACTGATTTCTTCAAGCAATGGGGGATCAAAAGAATCGCCTCGACTCCCTATAACCCAAGTGCCAATGGCCAAGCTGAGTCTTCGAACAGAATCATAATTGAAAATTTGAAGAAAAGACTCGACGAGAAAAAAGGTCATTGGCCCGAGGAGTTGCCCGGGGTGCTAGGGGCCATGCGAACAACGGAGAAGAACAGCACCGGTGAGACTCCTTTCTCACTGGCCTATGGCATGGATTCCATCATCCCCGTAGAAGTGGGCGAACCAAGTCTTCGGTACGCTCACACTGCCGAAGATGCCAACCAAGAGGCAATGCGTATAGAGCTAGATTTGCTCGAAGAGAAAAGGGAATTAGCTTTGGTTCGGCTAGTTGCCCAAAAAAGGCAGATCGAGGTTTACCTCAATAGGAAAGCCAAAATTAGGGACTTCAAGGTTGGAGATTATGTGCTGAAAACTGTGAACCAATCAACAAAAGAAGATAACGGGGGAAAGCTTATTGCAAATTGGGAAGGACCCTACAGAGTCAAGGCAATCGTTGGAAAAGGCTCTTATCAAATTGAGAGTTTGCAAGGAGAACCCGAACCTCTGAATTGGAATATCTCCAATCTGAAGCGATACTACTTCTAGTCGAGGTAAATACTTTTCAATTCTTTTTAAATTAAACAGCCCCGAGCCGAACAACGCTCCCATGGCATTGATAGAAAATGTACTAACTTACTCTTCGTTCCATCTTTTTGCTTGACCTTTTCAGGAAGCGAATCGAACCGTCTCCAGTACTCGGATCTTCATCAAGATTCAAAACCGAACACTGGGGAGGGGGGAGTGAGAAGGGTTGATATCGAGGTCGACATCGAGCGTCCCAACCGAAGCTTATCTATCCGACAATCGGGGACTTACGCCCGAGGATTAGATTTAGAACATTGTAAATTAGCCCAGCAGCGGCGTATTGTCAATTTGCTTTTATTGAAAACTTGTTTTTCGCCCAAGGTCCGCTTCGACTTGGTTTTATGTAAATAGCCGACTTCTGGCTCGTTGATAGCAATAAAATGACTTCGGTTTCATTCATTTTATCGGTGTGAATCTTGCATTCCGAAGCTGCACAATGCATCGACTTGAGGGCGAGACGTCGTCCTAAGTTTGCATCAATTAAATTCGTTTTAAGTCTTGCAAGCTATTTATTCTTAGCAAAGTGTTCGGCATTTGTAAAGGCCAACATTCAAAACAAAAGTACGAACGATCAATTTCCATTAAAAGGCCCGAAGGCTGAAAGACATTTACATCAAAAAGGATCCGAAGGTCCGAAGCATATATGAAAGCCCGAAGGTTGATATCCAAAAAGGCACGAAGGCCTAAAAACAAAATGAAAACATCAAAATGTTTGCAATACACCAAGGCTACGCCCCATCGGCATCTCCACTGCCCTCTTCGGCACTATCGCCTTCATCATCATCTGAGCCTTCACTCGAAGGGAGCTCGTCCACAATCTTTTGAGCCTTGCCAGCAGCCTCCCTTGCCTTGACAATCTCGTCCTCAAGCACAATCTCCCCGGCCTGGACTTGTTTAAGTGCGCTAAGCCTGGTCTTGACAACGACCCATGTTTCTTCAAACATCGCCCTTGTTGCCCTAACCTCGGCCCGCTCATTAAGGTACGCAATTCTGCCCTCGAGCTTAGATATCTTGCCCCGAAGGGCTGGCACTTGATCCACTTGACTCTGCAACTCAATGAGTTTGGCGTTGTACTCCCCAAGCTTACTGCGATATTTTTCACCCGCTTCAAGCACTTCGGTTTTGGCCCTGAAAAGCTCGGCCTCAAGGCGGGCATTTTCAAGGCTCAACCTCGAGCGCTCTGCAGTAAATTCATTTGTCGCGGCTTGGACTCGAGCTTCGGCAGACTCCACAGCCACACGAAGATCAGCTTCAGCCTTCGCCGAGGCCTCATTAGCGCATTCCAGCTCACTGTTCAGAATTGCAAATCGAGACTCTAGCTCAGTAACTTGCCCCCTAAGAATCTTCTTTTGATCATCCCAAGCGGCGGCAGCTGCTTGAATCTCTTTAGCTCGATCGCGCTCGAGGTGAACAGCTTGTAGTGCGAGGACCAAACTCTGCGTTTGGAACACTATGTCAGAACCCGAAAAATAATGAGATCAACTATGTAGAATACACATTAAGACTTACCCGAAGGGCTTAAGCGGCAGAGACACCCATCAAACTCATTGGGCTGAGATTCCGAAGTGCATGAGCTTCGGCAGGGCCAAGTAAGCCATCAAGAGCCACGATATCCTCTTTTGTGGCATCCAGCAAATTCGCATCAGGATATATCTCCAAAGCCCGGGATACAGTGTTGGTAGGCTTTGGTGAGGCTCGAGAAGCTTTAACCGTGCTCTTGATCAGGCCTTCGCCCACCCTAGCCTTGCCCTTTCGCTTGGCAGCCTCTTGATCAGACTCCTCCACGTTTATAACTCGGTCGCCCCACCAGTCACGGGCCTCGACTCTGGAATGGGTTCAGAGGCCGAGTCTGGCCTTACCTCGGGGGCTAGGGGAGAAACTCTTCATCGCTAGGCTCATCAATGAGTCCCGGGCGCTTTGCGATCGACGCTTCGACAGCAGGAGCAACAGCCTCCTCAACCTGAGGTCCTTTCGCCTTGGCCGCCCGCTTCGGCGCAACCCGCTTTCTTTTAGAACCTGGGGAAGGAAGGGAAGCAATTCGTTAAACATGAGCGTGTGTGGTGGTGGAAACGCAAGAAAACCGACCCAAGAAAACTTCTTCACCTTGTGAGGTCCCCGGGCTAGACGAACCTTTGGCCTTTTCATCAATGAGCCGCTTTGCCAAGGTCGCCATTTGGGCAACGCCCTCGGCGATGTCAAGCACCGTCCTCTCTTTTTTCTTCCTCTCCTTCTTGCCTTCTCCCCTCCTCCCCCCTCGACATCTACTTCGGCTTCTTCTTCCTCATCGGCGTCTCTCATAGCTTTGCTGAGAAGACCTGCATGAATATATAAAACCAAAAGAAGTTAGAACCTAATGGCTCAAAGCAAGCCTAAGGAGCCGAAGTCATCAACGACTCACCATGCCTCTTGCACGCCCATCGGTTCTCTTCCAAACCGGCCAATACCATCTATTGCCGATCTGGGCGCGTCTTCGCTTGCATAACCTCGGTAACCCACTCAAGCAAATTCCTCAGTGGGTTAACTGAAACCTTTTCAGCTGCAAGCCAAAGATGAAAGGATAAGCAACAGTTATGATAATCCAAAGCTGAGGGGAAAACGGAAGCGGGCACTTACGTTGAGCGTTCCATACTTCGGGAAAGCCAGGTTCGGCTGTCAACAGCCTCGTGGGAATGAGTACATACCGATCATTCCAGCCTCGATCCCCATGATCCTCGCTCTTACTCAAAATTACGTAAGAACCTCGAGGCAGTAGAGCAACCACCCCGGCCTTGTGGAAGTAAGGATAGTAGAGAGAAATCAAGTGTTGAAAGGTGAAGGGCAAGCCAGCTTTTTCGCTCAAGTACTCGAGGGCTTGGACGACCCTCCAAACCCCGGGCCGAAGTGGGGCTAAACACAAGTTATAGGACCTGCAAAACACATCGATGACAGGATGTACATGCAAATTGAACCCTATGGTGAAGGGGTAGGTAAAAACCAAAGAGTACCCCTCGACATGCGTAGACACAGCCGAGCCAGGCGCCGGGATCCTAATCTCCACCTCAGGACCCCAACGGCAGTCAGCCCGAACAGATTCAAGCCTCTCCTCGGTGATGATACTCGGTGTAACGTGGATGGGAATATTCCTCTTCTTCCCCTTTTGGGCATCCGATTGAGCGTGAACCTTTAAGTCTTTATCGTTGTTGAAACTGGAAGGAATAACCAACCGAGGATCAATCTCAACCTCGAGAGGAATTTTCCTCTTCGACTTTTCTGACAGACCAGCTTCGGTCTCTCCTCTTGGATCGCTTGTCCCACTCACTTCGGCCCCACCTATCGAACCACCCATCTCTTTGCCACTAGTGATGTCATCGCCTTCGACGTCACCCTCACCCTTGTCGCGATCGTCATCGCCTACATCAAGCTCCACATCATAACTTACCTCTGCCAGATCATGGACAGCCCTTTTTTTACGCCTATTAGGGGCAGGAGTTGCAGACGTGGCCTCGCCACCAGCTCCCGCCTCAACCACCTGCAATGGTGGCACAGAGATGATAGCTTCATCTTTCATGGCCATAGCGGCAAAGTGTCCGCCCTCTCACCAGAATCACTTGAGCGGTGGCCGGAATTTGTAGCAGACATGGTAATAATCAAAGAGAAGAAACGTTCAAGATCGGAAAAGCAAATGTGGAAAGTGGGGGAATAATTTCTTCAAAGTTTCTGGTTAAAAGCTTCAAGTGGAGTGGGAGGGAGTGAAGTGATGTATTTATAGGGGGCACACACGTGCAAGTTGGAGAAGTAATGATGACTGTAACGTTGGAGAAAACAAAAAGACGGCGCGACCGTTCGGTGACGTATCAAAAGCCGCCACGTAACGTGGAACGACAACCCTATAGACGTGCAACTTTCGAAATCCTTGGATAGGGTTTCGCCACGTCGACTTCCCGCTTAAATTCATTCCACTCCTCGGCGACCTCGACGTCCACCCGAGGAGTGGGGGGACTATCTGTATTGGGTGAAAATTGTCGTGTTCGGTCAGCACCTCGGGATGGTAGACCGAAGGAAAAGCGAGCTGATGCTCCGAAGAGAAAAGACTGAACTCGCGATTAAGTCACCGAAGCCAAGTTCCAACGACGCGACCGAAGGCAAGTTGGACGCCGGGCTTCGGTGACACGCCCTCCTATCCGAACAGTAAGGTCAGATAACCGAAGCCTTGCGACCAAGCTTCGGTAACCACCTCGGATCCAGCGGCTTTGCAGCCCACTACTTTGCCCCACTAATTTCTCCATATTAATGTCCAGATCGTGGGAAATGCACTAGCTGATGGTGGAGAACGTGGGCAAGGCTCTTAGGCCTATAAATAGTAGTTCATTTTGTATGATAAGGATCCAGAAATTTGTACTGAAACGCTGCCCAAGTTTGTAATCACATTCATATATTGAAATACAGTTATTTTCCCGCAGTTATTATTCCCGCATTCATATATTGAAATTCGATTTGTACACCTAAACTGATTTAGGCCCATATACTTTTCCTAGCCAAAGGTCTATTGTGCCTAATTCGAATGAGGAATTGGTCACTACCAATATTCTCAGGTCTATTCAAAATATTGAATGGCTTCAACATACCTTTTGTTTACACATTTGCCACTGCTTTGATACTGCGCAGAAACCATCTCTGATGACTCTAACAGGAGCTGTTCAATGTTGGCTCAAATCTCTTGGTATTGAACTAACAACTGCAATGGTCTTTGTCGTTGCACATGCATCGGCTATGGAAGACCGAAAATTGAACCTTGTTCATTTGTTCGATATTGGTTTCTCTTTGCTAATGATAACAGTTGACCATGTTTCTGCACAACAAATGGCACTAGAAACAAAAGAAGTTCCTGCAAATGGTGCGACCTTGTGAAGTTGCAACCTGGAGCTTGCTAGGATTAAAAATGGGCCTTCATTTGTTCCAGAGGTTGAATTGGTCATAGCATCAATTGTGCCATTATATTTTGGATGTTTGCTTTACCATACTTTTACTGTTATGTGCTACCCAAGTGAAGAGAAACTTTGCTATTTTACTGTTTCTAAGAATGGCTTGGTTGGTGTTGACTCTATCAAGCGATTATTCCTTCCCTCTCTATTCTACTTAAACTTTGAGGACAAGGTTCTTATTGAGGGCGGGAGTATTGTTGCGAACGTGGTCGCAATGGAGGACCTATTTGGGATGTTGTCAATTTACATATGGGATCCAAGTTAATAAAGAGTGCGGAGATGTCTAAATATAAAAGAAGAAATATTTCTTAGGGTCATGCTATAAAGTTCTCTTATTTTCTTAGCTAGTTTATTAGTGTAGTTCTGGAACCTCCCTTTTCTACCTTTTTTCTTTTCTTTTTCAGTTACTCGATGAAAATTTGTAGATGTAGAAATAGGAAGGAACAATAAGTTCTGTTCTACAAATTGTGATGACTATGAGCAAAGTGAAGCATCAACTTCAAAATACTTTGTCACTTTCTTTCATTTTACATTTCCACGCATGTGGAAAGACTAGAGTGCTGACTTGAAATATATCTCATTCATTTAGAACCATCCATTTTTTCTCATTGTCCTCTAGAAACATAGGGTGGACCTACAAATTGACACAAGGGTGCAAAAATTATTTAAACATAACACTTAGAGGTCGTCTGGTACAATAAGTTATACCGGGATCAGTTATACAAGGACAAGTTAATACTGAGATAAGTTAAAACCATGGGTCCTTGGTATTGATTTATCCATCAAATTGTGGATAAATTTAAATTGGGATTAGATAATACTGATTTGATTGTGCAAACTAAACACGAGATAAAATCATTCAGCTTTTTATACAAGGATTAATTAATCCTATACCACGTACCAAACAACCCCTTAAGATTTGAACTTGTGACCTAAAGCAATTTGCAAACCTCCTTAATTACGATACACACATATTTTCTTGTGTCAAAATGTTGCCGGAAAATTATCTTTGGATTCAGCTTGTGGAGATGCAAAGGGTCAAGAGGAAGACAAAGGAGTTGTCTCTCTGTGTTCACGAAGCACTGGTCCAAATTCTGCCTAGACCAGTCAACTACAGCTTGTGGACTGGGCTGTTTCTATTATTGGGCTTTACTCTGGTTTATCAATTCCTTTTTGGGCTTTGGTCTAATTGTAATATTCCCGTAGGATCAGCTGATTTTTGTATTTCGTACATAGTTTGTTGTGGATATTTCTCAATATTGTAAATAGGATTTATGTTGTAATGTTAGGATCAGATACGAGATAGGTTTGTAAGTCCTATACGTATAGTTTTCTAGAGTCCTTACTGAGGTTGGAGCCTGCTCTATAATTTTGTATATATACACATGTTCGTACATGAAATAAGACACACGGAAGAAAGTTTCTTCTACAAGTTTATTGCCATTCAATATCTAAATTTTTCATGGTATCAGAGCAATTTTAAAAAGGATTGCATTCAGATCCAATTACTTCTCTTTTCATATTTCGTTTTTTTTCTTTCCAATTTGAAGAACAGTCATCATGGCCAATTTACCAGGAACTGAGAGTGGAACAACTTCTTCAAAAACAGGAACAGAGGCTGGGATCACCTCTACGTCAATTGGCAGTCTTCTTTCAACTCCAGAAATATCAAAATCTTCTACTAGTAAGGCTACATCAGAAACTTTGGATGCTTCTCATCCTTACTTCTTGGCAACTTCTGATTCACCTGGGATGAACCTGGTGAATTCAGTTTTTGATGGATCAAATTACACAAATTGGAGGAGAGGAATGCTGATATCTTTGTCAGCAAAGAATAAATTGGGATTCATAAAAGGTACCTGCACTCCTCCAAAGGAAGATTCACCTTTATTGGGGGCATGGAATAGATGCAATGACATGGTGATTGCCTGGGTGCTGAATGCTTTGGACAAGGATATCTCAGGTAGTGTGATTTATTCACAAACTGCTGCAGAGTTATGGACAGAGTTGGAGGAGAGATATGGACAGGCAGATGGATCCAAATTGTTTCAACTGCAAAGAGAGTTGAACAACATCACTCGAGGCACAATGAATATAGCAGGATATTTCAACAAATTAAAGAAAATCTGGGACCAATTGAAGGTTTTGAACAGCCTTATGGTGTGCAATTGTGATTGCAAGTGTGGTGCTAAGGCACACAATTTCAAAGTAAGTGAAGATCAAAAAATTGATCCAATTCTTGATGGGACTTAATGAAGGTTATTCTGGAGTCAGGGGGAATATATTAATGATGAAGCCCCTGCCTTTTACAAATCAGGCATACTCCATTGTTTTGCATGCAGAGACTCAATCAGAGGTACATTCAGGAAACCAGGCATATGCAGAACCAAGTGTAATCACCTAATTTTGGCACGATAATACAAAAATTGCTTTAAAATAGCCATTGATATTTCTATTGGACTTTTGTGTAATCTTTTCTAGATTTTTGTCATTTTATGTAGCCATTTACTTAAATAAAAAAAATGCTATAAAAATTACATAAAATATTTTCTTGATCTTTGTCTATCTAATTGTTGTCGTGAGTTTATTTGTGTGATTAGAATTGTGTGAATTTTGGTGTAATTATTTAGTTTGTAATTTAATTAAGTATAGTTAAGCTATGGGTTAATTGCCATTGGGCTAATATCCAATTCATCTAATGAAAAAATAGAAGCCCACATCTCACCCTTGACCCGAGCCCATATACCCCTTATTCCCATTCTTCTTTTCCCAATTGGGATATTACACAAAAGACATAAAAAAACAAAGGGGATTTGCACAGAGCCACAGTCTACCGATCCCCACCGCCGGAGACGACGGAAACCACCACTCCCCGGCAAAAAATTTACATCGCCTGACGCCTATTTATCTCCTCTCTTCATTTCCCAGGTCAATTTCCCATAAATCCAACTGGAACGGCGTAAATCGAGGTTCAAAGATTCGAATAAAACCCTTTTTCGGTGACCCATTTGTTTCTCCGTTGGGATTTTACGTGGTACACACAGTTTCCCTTTCTCTTCTTTCCGTTATTTCCTTTTTCTAGCTGAAACAACCCCAAATGGGATCGTTTCCGTTAGAAGAAGAAGGTGACGAATCCGATGGTCTAAATATGGTATCGGGCTGTTCTGTTTTGAGTAGGTGTATCATGCTTGATGCGTGTGTGTGTGTGTGACTGTTTTGGTATGGAGTATTTGGTGGTGATGTTGCTGCGATGATGAGGATACGGTTTTGAGGCAGTAGGCTCGGCTCGAGCAGGGTCGTGTTGACGAATCATTTGGCTTGACGACCAGGCTGTTTGGAGTTGAACTAATGGTGGTGATGGTGATTTAACAGTAGCGAGGCAGTGGAGTTGATTGTTTGGCCATTGTTGTGTGTGTGAACTGTGATGGTGCTAATTTGGGGTCTGTGATGACGATGTTTTGATAGGGCGATGCACTGCAGTGGTGGCCCGTGATGGTGAGGTTTTGACATGACAAGGCTCTGTGTGTGTGGTTGATTCTATGATGGTGCTGCAGTAGTGTTCTATGGTTAGTTGCGAGGGATGGATGTTAGGGTAGTATTTGTGTGTGCGATTGTGAGGTTGAAGTAAAGGGGCTGTGATGTTTCTGGTTATCTGTATTGGCATGTGTGATGACGCTAGCAAGGCTGCGAGCGTGGAGACGACTTAGCAGGGCATTCGCTCGATAGGCAATGGCGATGAAGCGAGGTGATGCTAGGCGTGGCAAGGGTGATATTGAACATAGTGAAGCAGCAGCGTCGAGGCAGTTGAGGGAGGCAATGAGGGCTTAGCGAGGCCATGACTGTGAGGGGCTGTCGAGGCAACGCAGCTGATCCGAGGGCAGCAATGATGGTGGCGATGATCGAACTGCACAACAGCGACGAAAAATGGCTAGGCGAGTAGTTTTGTTTATTGGCTTAACGGGTTAGAAGAAAATCCCCTCCCCTTGCCCCTTTTCCTCTGTCAGCTTATCTTAACTGCCATAGATTTAACTTAGCATGAAATTGAAGGCACATTGTAGTTTACATGAACTTATAGCTTCAGCTTATGTATGTGAGTTGCGAATGAATGTTGCTTCGTATGTTTAGCTAATTTAATCTTTGACAATTAATGGATGGAATCGTGTGTTCGCATCGATAAGAATCTGCGTGTAAAACAGTTGGTGCGCGAAAGTTTTGTTCCTGATTGTCCGTTCTAGTTTAAGTATCAAATGGTTTGTCTTTAAGTTATGTATGAATAGTAATTGCTTGGTTCTGAGTTCAAACATAGTAACTTGTCATTTGTTCCGATAAGAATGACGTGTGAGGTTGTTTCTTGACTGTGAAAGTAGACATGATGGGGGAATCACATGACCTGTGAGCATGAATATGTAATGTTTTGTTATTTATGTCGCATGTGAAGCTTGAGCGAATATCATGGAGAGTTTTTGTTTTGAGCGAAAGGCACAGCGAGTGTGCGAAATCACTTATGCACTGTTTTAAAAATTGAGGAGAGTTAATATGTTGTGTTATCTTACTTACCAGTGAGGGAGTGCATGAGATGTACAAAGTTTTGATTGTAGAACTGATTTAGAGTTGCTAGTTTGTCCATAAGCTTAGATGGGATTTGATTGTCTTGCAGCTTATTTGAAGTAGCTTGGTCTGTTTAGGAGCTTTGTTTCAGATTTGTTAAAATTGTTCTTAGGTGGACTTAGTCCACTCAATTTAGTTTGGTCATGGTGGTTTTGATTTGATTAGATGGTTGGACTGACATAGGATTGATGATGTCGAAAGTTGAGTCAGGGAGGTACAAGGGTGGCAGCAGAGTGCTGCCCTTTTTTGGGTTCTGGCCTTGCATGCAAGGCAATTATGGGCTGAAATCTGATGAGTGAGAGGGGCACATGGGCTAGTCCTTGGCACTAGTACATACCCACTTCCCTCTCTATTTCAAGGGAGTTTTCACTCTCTTTTAAAAGAGTAGACAGAACTGAAAAGGGAGAAGAACAGAATACAAAAAAGAAAGAACAGAGAGTGAAAGGAAGAACAGAGAGGGAACAACAGAGAGATAAAAGCTAGAACATAGAAAAACTGAAAAGAACAGAAAATCAAAAAAGAAAGAACAGAGAGTGAAAGGAAGAACAGAGAGGGAACAACAGAGAGATAAAAGCTAGAACATAGAAAAACTGAAAAAAACAGAACATAAAAGCAAGAAAGAACAGAGATTGAAAGGAAGAACAGAGAGGGAACAACAGAGATATAAAAAGCTGAAACAGAGAAGAGTGAGGCAATAGGAAGAGAATAGAAAAACTAAGAGTAGAAAAGGGGTCAAATCTGGGTGTTGAAAGGTAGTCTTTGGAGTTTAGTTTCAAGTTTAAAGGGTCTTAAGCTGTGCTTTGTTACTGGTTGTGGCTGCTGCTTCTTCACTTGCTGGGTCACCATTTTGTAAAGGCATGCTCTCAGCTAGAACAGAAAAGCCAAAATTAGTTGTTGATTACGTCTTTGTCCGAAAACTCTTCATGTTCTCGAACAAAGAGGGGCAGCTGTAATCACCTAATTTTGGCACGATAATACAAAAATTGCTTAAAAATAGCCATTGATATTTCTATTGGACTTTTGTGTAATCTTTTCTAGATTTTTGTCATTTTATGTAGCCATTTACTTAAATAAAAAAAAATGCTATAAAAATTACATAAAATATTTTCTTGATCTTTGTCTATCTAATTGTTGTCGTGAGTTTATTTGTGTGATTAGAATTGTGTGAATTTTGGTGTAATTATTTAGTTTGTAATTTAATTAAGTATAGTTAAGCTATGGGTTAATTGCCATTGGGCTAATATCCAATTCATCTAATGAAAAAATAGAAGCCCACATCTCACCCTTGACCCGAGCCCATATACCGCTTATTCCCATTCTTCTTTTCCCAATTGGGATATTACACAAAAGACATAAAAAAACAAAGGGGATTTGCACAGAGCCACAGTCCACCGATCCCCACCACCGGAGACGACGGAAACCACCACTCCCCGGCAAAAAATTTACATCGCCTGACGCCTATTTATCTCCTCTCTTCATTTCCCAGGTCAATTTCCCATAAATCCAACTGGAACGGCGTAAATCGAGGTTCAAAGATTCGAATGAAACCCTTTTCCGGTGACCCATTTGTTTCTCCGTTGGGATTTTACGTGGTACGCACAGTTTCCCTTTCTCTTCTTTCCGTTATTTCCTTTTTCTAGCTGAAACGACCCCAAATGGGATCGTTTCCGTTAGAAGAAGAAGGTGACGGATCCGATGGTCTAAATATGGTATCGGGCTGTTCTGTTTTGAGTAGGTGTATCATGCTTGATGCGTGTGTGTGTGTGACTGTTTTGGTATGGAGTATTTGGTGGTGATGTTGCTGCGATGATGAGGATACGGTTTTGAGGCAGTAGGCTCGGCTCGAGCAGGGTCGTGTTGACGAATCATTTGGCTTGACGACCAGGCTGTTTGGAGTTGAACTAATGGTGGTGATGGTGATTTAACAGTAGCGAGGCAGTGGAGTTGATTGTTTGGCCATTGTTGTGTGTGTGAACTGTGATGGTGCTAATTTGGGGTCTGTGATGACGATGTTTCGATAGGGCGATGCACTGCAGTGGTGGCCCGTGCTGGTGAGGTTTTGACTTGACGAGGCTCTGTGTGTGTGGTTGATTCTATGATGGTGCTGCAGTAGTGTTCTATGGTTAGTTGCGAGGGATGGATGTTAGGGTAGTATTTGTGTGTGCGATTGTGAGTTTGAAGTAAAGGGGCTGTGATGTTTCTGGTTATCTGTATTGGCATGTGTGATGACGCTAGCAAGGCTGCGAGCGTGGAGACGACTTAGCAGGGCATTCGCTCGATAGGCAATGGCGATGAAGCGAGGTGATGCTAGGCGTGGCAAGGGTGATATTGAACATAGTGAAGCAGCATCGTCGAGGCAGTTGAGGGAGGCAATGAGGGCTTAGCGAGGCCATGACTGTGAGGGGCTGTCGAGGCAACGCAGCTGATCCGAGGGCAGCAATGATGGTGGCGATGATCGAACTGCACAACAGCGACGAAAAATGGCTAGGCGAGTAGTTTTGTTTATTGGCTTAACGGGTTAGAAGAAAATCCCCTCCCCTTGCCCCTTTTCCTCTGTCAGCTTATCTTAACTGCCATAGATTTAACTTAGCATGAAATTGAAGGCACATTGTAGTTTACATGAACTTATAGCTTCAGCTTATGTATGTGAGTTGCGAATGAATGTTGCTTCGTATGTTTAGCTAATTTAATCTTTGACAATTAATGGATGGAATCGTGTGTTCGCATCGATAAGAATCTGCGTGTAAAACAGTTGGTGCGCGAAAGTTTTGTTCCTGATTGTCCGTTCTAGTTTAAGTATCAAATGGTTTGTCTTTAAGTTATGTATGAATAGTAATTGCTTGGTTCTGAGTTCAAACATAGTAACTTGTCATTTGTTCCGATAAGAATGACGTGTGAGGTTGTTTCTTGACTGTGAAAGTAGACATGATGGGGGAATCACATGACCTGTGAGCATGAATATGTAATGTTTTGTTATTTATGTCGCATGTGAAGCTTGAGCGAATATCATGGAGAGTTTTTGTTTTGAGCGAAAGGCACAGCGAGTGTGCGAAATCACTTATGCACTGTTTTAAAAATTGAGGAGAGTTAATATGTTGTGTTATCTTACTTACCAGTGAGGGAGTGCATGAGATGTACAAAGTTTTGATTGTAGAACTGATTTAGAGTTGCTAGTTTGTCCATAAGCTTAGATGGGATTTGATTGTCTTGCAGCTTATTTGAAGTAGCTTGGTCTGTTTAGGAGCTTTGTTTCAGATTTGTTAAATTTGTTCTTAGGTGGACTTAGTCCACTCAATTTAGTTTGGTCATGGTGGTTTTGATTTGCTTAGATGGTTGGAATGACATAGGATTGATGATGTCAAAAGTTGAGTCAGGGAGGTACAAGGGTGGCAGCAGAGTGCTGCCCTTTTTTGGGTTCTGGTACAGCCTTGCATGCAAGGCAATTATGGGCTGAAATCTGATGAGTGAGGGGGGAACATGGGCTAGTCCTTAGCACTAGTACATACCCACTTCCCTCTCTATTTCAAGGGAGTTTTCACTCTCTTTTAACAGAATACAAAAAAGAAAGAACAGAGAGTGAAAGGAAGAACAGAGAGGGAACAACAGAGAGATAAAAGCTAGAACATAGAAAAACTGAAAAGAACAGAAAATCAAAAAAGAAAGAACAGAGAGTGAAAGGAAGAACAGAGAGGGAACAACAGAGAGATAAAAGCTAGAACATAGAAAAACTGAAAAAAACAGAACATAAAAGCAAGAAAGAACAGAGATTGAAAGGAAGAACAGAGAGGGAACAACAGAGATATAAAAAGCTGAAACAGAGAAGAGTGAGGCAATAGGAACAGAATAGAAAAACTAAGAGTAGAAAAGGGGTCAAATCTGGGTGTTGAAAGGTAGTCTTTGGAGTTTAGTTTCAAGTTTAAAGGGTCTTAAGCTGTGCTTTGTTACTGGTTGTGGCTGCTGCTTCTTCACTTGCTGGGAACTAGCTGAAATTTTTATCTACATTATAGGTATTTTCCTTTCAAGCTTCCTACAAGTTTACTGCTATTGTTATGCTAGTTTGTTGAATGGAATAGTGGTATCTTTTCGAATCTAAAATTATGTTTGAATTATGTTGCATTGTTTCTTTTGTATAGTACCATGGATGACAAGTATTGTTATATTTTGCTTGAGCTAATGACTTCAAAAGAGCATGTTAAACTTAGTCAAATTTGGATATGCGAGTTAAATTCTGGCACATCTTTGAAAGGCAAATGTGAAGGGTCTAATATATATATATTTTTGCAATTGTGTTCAAAGTGTTGATGTGTTAAAATCTTGACATAAGTGAAACAAATATAAAATGAGCCTGTTTCTGTAAGCAACTTCCGGAAAATAGATAGTACAAAAGAAAGCATGGCGTTAAAATTAAAATAGGGGGAAGAGGACATTTGGTGCAAACCTCTTCACAAAATAGACTACATGTGCAAATTTCTAGAAAGCCAAAACGAGCAGAAAGGTTGGTGCGTGAATAGGTTTGTCATTTAAGTAAAGTCCATGCTTTGTTCATTTATAGATAAGGCCACTCTTAGAGGACAAAGAGAAATTTGACAAATTGAACAACATTAATGTCACTAAAATAATTCTGACACTCGGTTACGCAAGTTCAAGTAGGCCGAAATAAGTTTAAACGAGTGTCAATCGTTCGTGGAACTTATTTAAGTCAAGAAATTTCGAACGGGTGAAGTGCCTGCGCGATTTAATTGATTTAAGTCGGAAGATTTCGAACGAGTGAAGTGCTCGCGCGATTATATCTCGATTTGAGTTCCCATTTGAGCGGGCAATTTAATTATCAAATCAAGCGTAAATAAACCAAGGCAAATAATATGAACGAATTCAACGAGTCAAAACGCGTCAATAAAAGCAACTGTGCTCGGCACAGGACTCGAGGGTGCCTAACACCTTCCCGAGAGTCAACCGAGATCCTTACCCGGAACTCTGACGCAGATCATTTACGAGTCATAGGTGTTCTAGGTACACCACTTTGGTGACTTGGAACACCTTTAACTTGTCAAGTGGCGACTCCGAAAATCTCTCAATTTTGTGTACCTATTTAACACCTAGTCACAGACCTTTTTTAAACTATAAGTTTTTTTTTTTCTCTTTTTTGAGTGAAAAAAGGGTCGTGACAGCTTGGCGACTCCGCTGGGGAGGAAAGTGAAAACTGAGAGTCTCAGGCTTTAAAATTTGTCGCTTTCGGCTTTTGAATATTGTTCGTATATGTTGCCTTGAGTGTTACTGCTTTGATATATTTGAACTGTATATACACAACTGTCTTCTCTCGTACACCTCTGAGTCTTCTGGAACACTGCACACATGCACGCCAGTTTCGCTTCGGCGTCTGGAATTTCTGTCGTGTCTCAGGACACAAAAAGTTAACCCTTCTTAGGAGGAGGTGCGTTGGGTTAGGCCGTTAGACGTTGTCGACCGGTACCCCCGAGGCACTTTCAAATTGCTGAACCACTAGATCATAAACCCAGTGAGTCACCTAGAGTTGAACCTGTGCTTTTGTCTAGGCCGATTTATCTGCATGTCATTAGACTTAGTGAGGTGCGGTACACCGGTTCCGCACTTGTCTAGGCTGACCCTCGTGTCAGGATGGGGCCCGCGTCCCCAAACGACACGTCATGAGTATATAATGTGTTGCATTTATTCTAGTCTAAGGGTTGTTATGCTGACCGATCACCGAGGGACGAGAGCAAAATTTTGAAAAAAAAAAGAGAAAAAAAGAAGTGAAAATGATAGAAAAATTGGGTTTAGTCTCGTGTTTCGAAATATTTTTTGTTTAGTTGTCATTTTACGCCGTTATAATGGCGAATTTTTTCAAGAACCCTTAGAGTCTAATTTTGTGTCCGGGTTTGGTCTCAAGTATTAGAAAATAATTTGTAATGGTTTTGCGCCGTTATAATGGCGAAATTTTGGCACTCTTTTGTGTTGAGTTTGTGTCCAAATCAAGTCCTTATTTTGAAAATAATTTATCGGGGTTTTACGCCGTCATAATGGCCAATTTTAGAAACCAATTTTGTGTCTAGTTTGTGAAATATTTTTGTGTCGTTGGGTCGTCCTAATTGCCAGATTTTGTAAATACTCTAACGATTCTTTCTCGAATTAGATCAAAGAATTTGTTTTTTTTAAAACAAAAAAACAAAAAAACAAAAGCAAAACAAAACAAAAAAAAATTTTGTCCGTCTTTGTATTGTCGTAATGTCCGATTTTGGAGTCACCTTTAGGATAAGAAAAATAGTTTGTCTCATAATCTGTTCTTAAGTTCTGTTTCGAATCTCCGGTTGAGTCTTAATTTTTTTTAAAAAAAATATTTATTTCAGGATCCCACTTTATTTGTTTTGTTTAAGGTCGAGTCTCATTATTTTCACCGTCCAGTGTGCCCGCCCATTATCATCAGTCTGCTTATGTCTTTTGATTCGTGGGTCGCGTTAAATATTATTTTGAGTTTGTCTGTTAAAATCATGTTTGTTGAATCAGAAAGGAATTTTTGAAAAAAAAAAAAAATTCAAACAAATGAAAGAAAATTGGAAAAAAAAAAGCTTGTCTATTGAGTCGGTCTAGTGTCGTAGTTTAAATTTGTCTATTACTTTGATATAAAAAAAATAAATAAAAAAAAATCCAAGCTCGCCTTTGTTTGGGATTACATGTCATTTGTGATTTTCTTCTAATTTTGATCAAGGCGCATAAGCAGTCTTTCGGGGATACGATCGGTACACTCGGCTTACGCCGTTAACCGTTTCGGGATGACGCATAACAACCTTAGGCTGCAATCTGTGATTCTTTTTGTGCTAACCTGATTTGTTTCAGTAGTTTGGAGTTGGAGATTTGGTACGGAATCCTGGCATCGACCCATCCGTACAGAACTAAATCAAAGGGACCTGTGACTTCACCCCTAGCCATGCCATCTGATGGAGAGAGGTTCGAGACCGGTGCCCAGGAACTCTTGGCACTGGAAAATGAGAGATTGACAGGGGAGGTTAATACTTTGAAACAACTCGTGGCCGACATGCATCACGCATTGACCACAGGACGGGCACCTCTTCCTATTCCAACCGACCTAGATGGGGTTGTGCCGACAGCGGTACAACGAGCACCGGGCACATCTACGGCAGTTGAGGATCCCACTTATCCTACTGGTCTTGCCCCTGTCCGTGGCGTAACAAATGAAGTTGAAGTGCGTCTTCATGCACCACCTCCACTAGAGGGACAATATGGCCCACCTCCAGCACAAGTTCCTGTTTTTCAGGGCCCAGCTAGGCCAGTCACGGCCAGGTGCAACAATGACCCACATCTTCAAGTTGGGGACCAACACTATGATCCGCCTCATTAATCCAATTTCCGGCAAAGTGGTCCATATAATCAGGGTTTCCATCACGAGTCTCAAGTTGAGCTCGATCGGTTGGGAAAAATGGACGAGAGCGAGGTTTTGCGCAAAGTGAAGGGTTTAGAACAAGCTGTGAGAATTATGCAGGGATATGGAGATAATTTCAACAATTCTTTCAAGGATCTCTGCCCTTTCCCTGAATTGCAATTGCCAGAGGGATTCACGGTGCCAAAGTTCGATCTATACAGTGGGCAAGGAGATCCAAGAGTTCATATGAAGACCTACTGCAACAAAATGAGAGGGGTCAAGAAAGACAAGCTGTTGATAGCCTACTTTTCTGAAAGCTTGGGGGGTGCAGCTGCTGAATGGTTCATGAGGCAGGATGTAACTAAATGGTTGGCATTTGATGACATGGCACAGGCATTCTACGACCAGTACAAGTACCACATTGAAGTTTTGCCAGATCGATCCTCTTTGGATGCGATAAAAAAGAAGCCAAGTGAAAGCTTTAGGGAGTACGCCCTCAGATGGCGCGAGCTGGCCGCTCGAGTGAGCCCCGCAATACCAGATGACGACATGGTCCGTTTGTTCATCGAGGCGCAGGATGAGGCGTTCTATGGTGCATTGATCGCTGCCTTTGGGAAACCGTTTAGTGAAGTCGTCAAGATGGGAGAAATGATTGAAAGAGGAATCAAGGCAGGCAAGATTGTCAGCCAAACAGCTTTGCGAGCCCAGGAAGAAGCCTTGGGGAAGAAGAATCAAGATGATGTAGCCATGGTGGGTTCGGGTTCACAAAAGTGGAGCGAGGAAAGATACAATCAAACCCACTCATACCAAGCTCCACGAGTACACCCTCCACAACACTACTACACCCCAAAAAATCCACAGTATCCCGTCCCTCCACCCCAATACTTAATCCAAACAGCACAGCCATATGCTCCAATATCATCTTATCCGCAATGGCGTGCTCCAGCCCCACATACTATATATCCTATTCACCAAGCTCCACATAACCAATTCCAGCCTCCACCGAACCTTCCCCACCGACCAAGAGGTCCTCCAGGCTTTCGCCCAAAGGTTGAGTATAAAAAGGTGCATCAAGTGAAAAAGAATGAGTTTACGCCAATTGGAGAATCGTATGCCGAACTTTTTCAGAAGTTGCAAGATTTGGACATACTGAAACCGATCAATGGAGGAATGCATCCTAGGGATAGGATTGACGACTCTCGTCAATGTGCTTACCATTCAGGTGCACCGGGGCATGACACTGAGGATTGCCATTTTCTCAAGAAGGATATCCAAGCTTTGATTGATAACGGTCGGATTCAAGTTGAGGGTTTAGATGTACCATATATAGATCGGAACTCACTGTCTGTCTGTGATGATGTGCATATGGTGGGTATGGTGGATGTAGAAGATTTGAGAGCCGAATCTGCAATGCCGATAGTACCTGTTGGTGATGTGTCAATTTGGGGCCAACAAAATGCTAGTGACAATGAACTGTGTTCCAGAGATTGTGCTTGGGGTGGCAGACAAAGGGTTGAAGAAATGAAGAGGATGAACATGTCTCTTGAGAAGCCAATTCCATATCTTACCGGGTCATTCATCAGTCCCCAAGAGTGAAGTCTACCCCGATAAGGGTTGGAGAAAGTGAAGAAAAGCAGAAGATGTTGCCAGATTCAGGGAATTTCTTTGATATCAGCATGGTGTGTCCTTGTGAAGGGCTCAATAATGCATGAAAAGCAGGGAACTGGTCCTGACTTGCAATTGAGTGACTGTGAAATGTTGTAGCTTGTTTTGCTAATCTTTCTGTGTACTTGGTTATTTAAGGGTTGTAACCCAAGTGCATTATTTTGTTTATTTTGATGTTCAAACCCTTCTATCTTTAATTCAATAAAAAGCAAGATCTTTCTCTCGTCTCGACATTATTTCTCTTATTTTCTTTCTCGGTCTTGTTTTCTTAGTATTCTGTCTTATGTTTTGTCGGCCTCAATAACATGACATGCGTACGGAATTTACGTCTTAATCTAAACACATGGTCTGACATTGTGAGCTATCTGAGTAGTAACGAGAGACAAAAGAGGGAGCGAAATAAGTTGGAAATTAATCTGTAGTTATCCGATAAGGGAGATCGGTGAGAAGTTCAAGATAGTGCACGGTCGCTTCGACCGAAGTTGAAACACCAGTTTTGAGAACCATCGTCGAAGTAGAGGTCGAGGACACGTGTGGATCAATCCAGGTCAATTGATTGAACCATTATTTGTGTGAGGCATTCTCGGTTCGGGATGACGAACGGCTTTCGTTTCTTCTACCCAAACACTATATCCTTTTGTCAGTCCTTTTTTTTAGCCTTGTTTTGGTTTTTCTTTGGCCTACCCTCCTTTGGAATCAATGTGCTTGAAATTAGAAAAAATGAAAAAAAAGAAGAAAAAAAAGATTGAAAAAGAAACAACAAAATCTACCTCAGTGGTAGAGCTACGTCTGACCTGATTCCTCTCAAAAGGATACGTAGGCAACCATTCGGGTGCGGTCATAACAGGGGAAAGTTCATTTTTCCCTGTTCCTCGTTGACGCAAAAGCTTGCCTCCAAGTTTGCGGCCAATATCAAAAGAAAATCAAATCCCCAATGTATACTAAACTGGGGCAGAAGTTTGGTTTTATTTTATTTTAAAAAAATAAAATAAAATAAAAATAAACTTCTATGTTTTTGTACCATCTATTCATATGTTTCATGAGATATCAGTCTCGAAACCGAGAAAGAAACTCAAAGCGCCCTAGTTTATCCTAAACTGGGGCAAAAGTTTAAGTTCATTTTTTTTTTAAAAAAAAGAAAGGGAGAAAGTCAATTCCTTTTGCTTTCTTTGTTTTCATCTCGGGGGAAAGTCTCAACATCCCCTATGTTTGCATATCAGAAATTCAAAAGATAATTCCTCGTGGTTTTCAATAAATTGGGGCCTCAGTTAGTTATTATTTTAAAAAGAAATGATTCCAAAGGTTGTAATATTTTACCAAGTCGTTTCATGAGATGCTTTCATACCGCTCTTCAAAACGAAGAAAAAATCAATAAATAAAAAGAGAAAAGAAAAAAAAAGAAGAAGGAATCCCCAATTTGCCTAAACTGGGGAAAAGTTTGGTTTATTTTTCAAAAGCGGTGATTTCAAATCTTGTGATGCTCATTCTAGTCGTCTCATGAGATGTTTCTGAGTTTTTATGCTGAATCCTTTTCTTCATAGCCTAACCAAATCCAATGTTACAGTCCAAATAAAGACCTTTATGATCGATCATTGAGAATGTCAAGCCGAGTAAGGGTATCAAGGGATAAGTTCCATGCCGTAAATTCGCATTCTTATAAGCCGACAATCGCATTTAGGAGCTGGGAGCACCAAGGTCATTAAAGGAGGAATTCTCTGGGGAATCAAGATAAATGCCAAAATTAAAGGAAGAAATGAAAGACGGGGTCGAGTAGCAAGGAGAGATGGGAGGTCGATTGGGGAAGAGCGAAAAATGAAAGAGAAAAAAAAATGAAGTCTTGTCGGTGAAAATCTGAAAAGGCGCTGCAAGGCAATAGTGAGTTAAAAGAACAACGAGAGAGGCTAGTCGGTGAAAACCCCGAGGGGCACTACTAGTCGAATGAGGGTCATGGAATTCATCGTCAAGTTCGGTTTGAGCGAGGTTGTCAATCTGGGAGAGAGGTCAGGGTTAAACTGTGTGAACTAATCAAGAGTTGATTCTAATTGCATGTCATGTTTTACTAAGGTTTTCGTTTCACCTCCAAATAAGTTTTTTCTATCTACCAGGGACATCTTTCGTTCGATGTCTCCTTTTGAGTTCCTTCACTTTCCTTTTCATTTATTTCTTTCTCATTATTTTCGGACATTCAGAAAGGTTTGCAAAACTTGTCTACAAGTTTCAGTTGTACCAAGAAAGTCGGGAATGAGAGTCTGACACCGAGATTGTGCCATGAAGATCACCAGGGAATGCTTTGTTATTTCTACAAAGGTGTGACCAAAGGCCGAGTTGAGAATTTGGGTCGGAAAGTGTGAGAACACAACTACATCAAGTCAGGTTCTTGTCGGGGACAAACTTGAGAAACAGAAAAAGAAATAAAGAAAGAAATCTGGGACCATCTGAGCAGGGAGCGGTGGTTTTCAACTTTCATGACAAGAACCATTAGGATAATGGGATAGAATATTCAACTTTAAACACAAGACCCATTGGGATGATGGGATTCAAGTTTCAACGCAAAGCCCATTGGGATGATGGGATTCAATTTTCAGAAAAAAACAAGACCCATCAGAGTGATGGTTTATAATTTTCAACAAAAAGCAAGACCCATCAGAGTGATGGTTTTCAATTTCCAGAAGAAGCAGAACCCATCAGAGTGATGGTCTTTCAATTCAGCAAGAACAAGACCCATCAGAGTGATGGTTTATAATTTTCAACAAAAAGCAAGACCCATCAGAGTGATGGTTTTCAATTTCCAGAAGAAGCAGAACCCATCAGAGTGATGGTCTTTCAATTCAGCAAGAACAAGACCCATCAGAGTGATGGTTTTCAATTCAGCAAGAACAAGACCCATCAGAGTGATGGTTTTCAATTCAGAAAGAGCAAGATCCATCAGAGTGATGGTCTTTCAATTCAGCAAGAACAAGACCCATCAGAGTGATGGTCTTTCAATTCAGCAAGAACAAGACCCATCAGAGTGATGGTTTTCAATTCAGCAAGAGCAAGACCCATCAGAGTGATGGTCTTTCAATTCAGCATGAACAAGACCCGTCAGAGTGATTGGTTTAGCAAGACCCATCAGAGTGATGGTTTTTAATTTTCAGTCAGAGCAAGATCCATCAGAGTGAAGATCTTCAATTTCCAGTACAAGCAAAATCCATGAGAGTGATGGTCTTTCAATTCAGCATGAACAAGACCCGTCAGAGTGATGGTTTAGCAAGACCCATCAGAGTGATGGTTTTCAATTCCCAGCATAAGCAAGACCCATCAGAGTGATGATTTTTCAATTTTCAGCAAAAGCAAGACCCATCGGGGTGATGGTTTTGCAATTAAGTAAAAAAAACAAGACCCGTCAGAGTGATGGTTTTCAATTCAGCAGAAGCAAGACCCATCAGAGTGATGGTTTCCAATTTTCAGCACAAGCAAGACCCATCAGAGTGATGGTTTCTAATTTTCAACAAAAAGCAAGACCCGCCAGAGTGGTGGTTCCAGTTTTATCTTTCAAGTCAAAGCCCGTCAAAGCGGTAATTTCATTCAAGTCAAAGCCCGTCAAAGCGGCAATTTTATTCAAGTCAAAGTCCGTCAAAGCGGCAATTACTTTCAAGTCAAAGCCCGTCAAAGCGGCAATTTCAACATTCAAAGTCAAAGCCCGTCAAAGCGGCAATTTCAGTTTTCAAGTCAAGCCCGTCAAAGCGGCAATTTCAACTTCCAAGTCAAAGCCCGCCCGAGCGGCAATTTTAATTTTCAAGTCAAAGCCCGTCAAAGCGGCAATTTCAACTTTCAAAAGTCAAAGCCCGTCAAAGCGGCAATTTCAACTTTCAAGTCAAGCCCGCCCGAGCGGCAATTTCAAGTTTTCAAGACCTACTTAGGTAGTGGGAGCTTCGGACCAGTTTATCAGCTTGGGAAGCATGAAGGAGTTAGCTTAGGAATTGTAATTTTACATTTCAAAGGTTGTATTTTCATTTTTCCTTCGTAAAGCAGTGACCACTAGCCAGCTAGCCAGCAACCAGCGACAGTGACCAGCAGCAACAACTCTAGTGTGTCAAAAGTATTTTGTGTCAGCCCTCAAGTAAGTCTAGGAGCGTCGAGTCAGTCACACTTGGTTCGGAAAGTGTCTAGAGTTAGTCTGTGTAGGTCTAGAGAGTGCTTAGTGTTAGTCTAGAAGAGTCCAGTGTTTGTCTAAATGCGGTAGTCCCAGCTACCGCACGTGAGGAACTACACTGACCTGATTCCTTAGTCCGGGGATATGTAGGTAACCTTGTTCTCGGTTAGAACCGAAATTCAAGGCACGGTCACCATTTTGTAAAGGCATGCTCTCAGCTAGAACAGAAAAGCCAAAATTAGTTGTTGATTACGTCTTTGTCCGAAAACTCTTCATGTTCTCGAACAAAGAGGGGCAGCTGTAATCACCTAATTTTGGCACGATAATACAAAAATTGCTTAAAAATAGCCATTGATATTTCTATTGGACTTTTGTGTAATCTTTTCTAGATTTTTGTCATTTTATGTAGCCATTTACTTAAATAAAAAAAAATGCTATAAAAATTACATAAAATATTTTCTTGATCTTTGTCTATCTAATTGTTGTCGTGAGTTTATTTGTGTGATTAGAATTGTGTGAATTTTGGTGTAATTATTTAGTTTGTAATTTAATTAAGTATAGTTAAGCTATGGGTTAATTGCCATTGGGCTAATATCCAATTCATCTAATGAAAAAATAGAAGCCCACATCTCACCCTTGACCCGAGCCCATATACCCCTTATTCCCATTCTTCTTTTCCCAATTGGGATATTACACAAAAGACATAAAAAAACAAAGGGGATTTGCACAGAGCCACAGTCCACCGATCCCCACCACCGGAGACGACGGAAACCACCACTCCCCGGCAAAAAATTTACATCGCCTGACGCCTATTTATCTCCTCTCTTCATTTCCCAGGTCAATTTCCCATAAATCCAACTGGAACGGCGTAAATCGAGGTTCAAAGATTCGAATGAAACCCTTTTCCGGTGACCCATTTGTTTCTCCGTTGGGATTTTACGTGGTACGCACAGTTTCCCTTTCTCTTCTTTCCGTTATTTCCTTTTTCTAGCTGAAACGACCCCAAATGGGATTGTTTCCGTTAGAAGAAGAAGGTGACGGATCCGATGGTCTAAATATGGTATCGGGCTGTTCTGTTTTGAGTAGGTGTATCATGCTTGATGCGTGTGTGTGTGTGACTGTTTTGGTATGGAGTATTTGGTGGTGATGTTGCTGCGATGATGAGGATACGGTTTTGAGGCAGTAGACTCGGCTCGAGCAGGGTCGTGTTGACGATTCATTTGGCTTGACGACCAGGCTATTTGGAGTGTAACTAATGGTGGTGATGGTGATTTAACACTAGGGTGGCAGTGGAGTTGATTGTTTGGCCATTGTTGTGTGTGTGAACTGTGATGGTGCTAATTTGGGGTCTGTGATGACGATGTTTCGATAGGGCGATGCACTGCAGTGGTGGCCCGTGATGGTGAGGTTTTGACTTGACGAGGCTCTGTGTGTGTGGTTGATTCTATGATGGTGCTGCAGTAGTGTTCTATGGTTAGTTGCGAGGGATGGATGTTAGGGTAGTATTTGTGTGTGCGATTGTGAGTTTGAAGTAAAGGGGCTGTGATGTTTCTGGTTATCTGTATTGGCATGTGTGATGACGCTAGCAAGGCTGCGAGCGTGGAGACGACTTAGCAGGGCATTCGCTCGATAGGCAATGGCGATGAAGCGAGGTGATGCTAGGCGTGGCAAGGGTGATATTGAACATAGTGAAGCAGCATCGTCGAGGCAGTTGAGGGAGGCAATGAGGGCTTAGCGAGGCCATGACTGTGAGGGGCTGTCGAGGCAACGCAGCTGATCCGAGGGCAGCAATGATGGTGGCGATGATCGAACTGCACAACAACGACGACAAATGGCTAGGCGAGTAGTTTTGTTTATTGGCTTAACGGGTTAGAAGAAAATCCCCTCCCCTTGCCCCTTTTCCTCTGTCAGCTTATCTTAACTGCCATAGATTTAACTTAGCATGAAATTGAAGGCACATTGTAGTTTACATGAACTTATAGCTTCAGCTTATGTATGTGAGTTGCGAATGAATGTTGCTTCGTATGTTTAGCTAATTTAATCTTTGACAATTAATGGATGGAATCGTGTGTTCGCATCGATAAGAATCTGCGTGTAAAACAGTTGGTGCGCGAAAGTTTTGTTCCTGATTGTCCGTTCTAGTTTAAGTATCAAATGGTTTGTCTTTAAGTTATGTATGAATAGTAATTGCTTGGTTCTGAGTTCAAACATAGTAACTTGTCATTTGTTCCGATAAGAATGACGTGTGAGGTTGTTTCTTGACTGTGAAAGTAGACATGATGGGGGAATCACATGACCTGTGAGCATGAATATGTAATGTTTTGTTATTTATGTCGCATGTGAAGCTTGAGCGAATATCATGGAGAGTTTTTGTTTTGAGCGAAAGGCACAGCGAGTGTGCGAAATCACTTATGCACTGTTTTAAAAATTGAGGAGAGTTAATATGTTGTGTTATCTTACTTACCAGTGAGGGAGTGCATGAGATGTACAAAGTTTTGATTGTAGAACTGATTTAGAGTTGCTAGTTTGTCCATAAGCTTAGATGGGATTTGATTGTCTTGCAGCTTATTTGAAGTAGCTTGGTCTGTTTAGGAGCTTTGTTTCAGATTTGTTAAAATTGTTCTTAGGTGGACTTAGTCCACTCAATTTAGTTTGGTCATGGTGGTTTTGATTTGATTAGATGGTTGGACTGACATAGGATTGATGATGTCGAAAGTTGAGTCAGGGAGGTACAAGGGTGGCAGCAGAGTGCTGCCCTTTTTTGGGTTCTGGCCTTGCATGCAAGGCAATTATGGGCTGAAATCTGATGAGTGAGAGGGGCACATGGGCTAGTCCTTGGCACTAGTACATACCCACTTCCCTCTCTATTTCAAGGGAGTTTTCACTCTCTTTTAAAAGAGTAGACAGAACTGAAAAGGGAGAAGAACAAAATACAAAAAAGAAAGAACAGAGAGTGAAAGGAAGAACAGAGAGGGAACAACAGAGAGATAAAAGCTAGAACATAGAAAAACTGAAAAGAACAGAAAATCAAAAAAGAAAGAACAGAGAGTGAAAGGAAGAACAGAGAGGGAACAACAGAGAGATAAAAGCTAGAACATAGAAAAACTGAAAAAAACAGAACATAAAAGCAAGAAAGAACAGAGATTGAAAGGAAGAACAGAGAGGGAACAACAGAGATATAAAAAGCTGAAACAGAGAAGAGTGAGGCAATAGGAAGAGAATAGAAAAACTAAGAGTAGAAAAGGGGTCAAATCTGGGTGTTGAAAGGTAGTCTTTGGAGTTTAGTTTCAAGTTTAAAGGGTCTTAAGCTGTGCTTTGTTACTGGTTGTGGCTGCTGCTTCTTCACTTGCTGGGTCACCATTTTGTAAAGGCATGCTCTCAGCTAGAACAGAAAAGCCAAAATTAGTTGTTGATTACGTCTTTGTCCGAAAACTCTTCATGTTCTCGAACAAAGAGGGGCAGCTGTAATCACCTAATTTTGGCACGATAATACAAAAATTGCTTAAAAATAGCCATTGATATTTCTATTGGACTTTTGTGTAATCTTTTCTAGATTTTTGTCATTTTATGTAGCCATTTACTTAAATAAAAAAAAATGCTATAAAAATTACATAAAATATTTTCTTGATCTTTGTCTATCTAATTGTTGTCGTGAGTTTATTTGTGTGATTAGAATTGTGTGAATTTTGGTGTAATTATTTAGTTTGTAATTTAATTAAGTATAGTTAAGCTATGGGTTAATTGCCATTGGGCTAATATCCAATTCATCTAATGAAAAAATAGAAGCCCACATCTCACCCTTGACCCGAGCCCATATACCGCTTATTCCCATTCTTCTTTTCCCAATTGGGATATTACACAAAAGACATAAAAAAACAAAGGGGATTTGCACAGAGCCACAGTCCACCGATCCCCACCACCGGAGACGACGGAAACCACCACTCCCCGGCAAAAAATTTACATCGCCTGACGCCTATTTATCTCCTCTCTTCATTTCCCAGGTCAATTTCCCATAAATCCAACTGGAACGGCGTAAATCGAGGTTCAAAGATTCGAATGAAACCCTTTTCCGGTGACCCATTTGTTTCTCCGTTGGGATTTTACGTGGTACGCACAGTTTCCCTTTCTCTTCTTTCCGTTATTTCCTTTTTCTAGCTGAAACGACCCCAAATGGGATCGTTTCCGTTAGAAGAAGAAGGTGACGGATCCGATGGTCTAAATATGGTATCGGGCTGTTCTGTTTTGAGTAGGTGTATCATGCTTGATGCGTGTGTGTGTGTGACTGTTTTGGTATGGAGTATTTGGTGGTGATGTTGCTGCGATGATGAGGATACGGTTTTGAGGCAGTAGACTCGGCTCGAGCAGGGTCGTGTTGACGAATCATTTGGCTTGACGACCAGGCTGTTTGGAGTTGAACTAATGGTGGTGATGGTGATTTAACAGTAGCGAGGCAGTGGAGTTGATTGTTTGGCCATTGTTGTGTGTGTGAACTGTGATGGTGCTAATTTGGGGTCTGTGATGACGATGTTTCGATAGGGCGATGCACTGCAGTGGTGGCCCGTGCTGGTGAGGTTTTGACTTGACGAGGCTCTGTGTGTGTGGTTGATTCTATGATGGTGCTGCAGTAGTGTTCTATGGTTAGTTGCGAGGGATGGATGTTAGGGTAGTATTTGTGTGTGCGATTGTGAGTTTGAAGTAAAGGGGCTGTGATGTTTCTGGTTATCTGTATTGGCATGTGTGATGACGCTAGCAAGGCTGCGAGCGTGGAGACGACTTAGCAGGGCATTCGCTCGATAGGCAATGGCGATGAAGCGAGGTGATGCTAGGCGTGGCAAGGGTGATATTGAACATAGTGAAGCAGCATCGTCGAGGCAGTTGAGGGAGGCAATGAGGGCTTAGCGAGGCCATGACTGTGAGGGGCTGTCGAGGCAACGCAGCTGATCCGAGGGCAGCAATGATGGTGGCGATGATCGAACTGCACAACAGCGACGAAAAATGGCTAGGCGAGTAGTTTTGTTTATTGGCTTAACGGGTTAGAAGAAAATCCCCTCCCCTTGCCCCTTTTCCTCTGTCAGCTTATCTTAACTGCCATAGATTTAACTTAGCATGAAATTGAAGGCACATTGTAGTTTACATGAACTTATAGCTTCAGCTTATGTATGTGAGTTGCGAATGAATGTTGCTTCGTATGTTTAGCTAATTTAATCTTTGACAATTAATGGATGGAATCGTGTGTTCGCATCGATAAGAATCTGCGTGTAAAACAGTTGGTGCGCGAAAGTTTTGTTCCTGATTGTCCGTTCTAGTTTAAGTATCAAATGGTTTGTCTTTAAGTTATGTATGAATAGTAATTGCTTGGTTCTGAGTTCAAACATAGTAACTTGTCATTTGTTCCGATAAGAATGACGTGTGAGGTTGTTTCTTGACTGTGAAAGTAGACATGATGGGGGAATCACATGACCTGTGAGCATGAATATGTAATGTTTTGTTATTTATGTCGCATGTGAAGCTTGAGCGAATATCATGGAGAGTTTTTGTTTTGAGCGAAAGGCACAGCGAGTGTGCGAAATCACTTATGCACTGTTTTAAAAATTGAGGAGAGTTAATATGTTGTGTTATCTTACTTACCAGTGAGGGAGTGCATGAGATGTACAAAGTTTTGATTGTAGAACTGATTTAGAGTTGCTAGTTTGTCCATAAGCTTAGATGGGATTTGATTGTCTTGCAGCTTATTTGAAGTAGCTTGGTCTGTTTAGGAGCTTTGTTTCAGATTTGTTAAAATTGTTCTTAGGTGGACTTAGTCCACTCAATTTAGTTTGGTCATGGTGGTTTTGATTTGCTTAGATGGTTGGAATGACATAGGATTGATGATGTCAAAAGTTGAGTCAGGGAGGTACAAGGGTGGCAGCAGAGTGCTGCCCTTTTTTGGGTTCTGGTACAGCCTTGCATGCAAGGCAATTATGGGCTGAAATCTGATGAGTGAGGGGGGAACATGGGCTAGTCCTTAGCACTAGTACATACCCACTTCCCTCTCTATTTCAAGGGAGTTTTCACTCTCTTTTAACAGAATACAAAAAAGAAAGAACAGAGAGTGAAAGGAAGAACAGAGAGGGAACAACAGAGAGATAAAAGCTAGAACATAGAAAAACTGAAAAGAACAGAATACAAAAAAGAAAGAACAGAGAGTGAAAGGAAGAACAGAGAGGGAACAACAGAGAGATAAAAGCTAGAACATAGAAAAACTGAAAAGAACAGAATACAAAAAAGAAAGAACAGAGAGTGAAAGGAAGAACAGAGAGGGAACAACAGAGAGATAAAAGCTAGAACATAGAAAAATTGAAAAAAACAGAACATAAAAGCAAGAAAGAACAGAGATTGAAAGGAAGAACAGAGAGGGAACAACAGAGATATAAAAAGCTGAAACAGAGACGAGTGAGGCAATAGGAACAGAATAGAAAAACTAAGAGTAGAAAAGGGGTCAAATCTGGGTGTTGAAAGGTAGTCTTTGGAGTTTAGTTTCAAGTTTAAAGGGTCTTAAGCTGTGCTTTGTTACTGGTTGTGGCTGCTGCTTCTTCACTTGCTGGGAACTAGCTGAAATTTTTATCTACATTATAGGTATTTTCCTTTCAAGCTTCCTACAAGTTTACTGCTATTGTTATGCTAGTTTGTTGAATGGAATAGTGGTATCTTTTCGAATCTAAAATTATGTTTGAATTATGTTGCATTGTTTCTTTTGTATAGTACCATGGATGACAAGTATTGTTATATTTTGCTTGAGCTAATGACTTCAAAAGAGCATGTTAAACTTAGTCAAATTTGGATATGCGAGTTAAATTCTGGCACATCTTTGAAAGGCAAATGTGAAGGGTCTAATATATATATATTTTTGCAATTGTGTTCAAAGTGTTGATGTGTTAAAATCTTGACATAAGTGAAACAAATATAAAATGAGCCTGTTTCTGTAAGCAACTTCCAGAAAATAGATAGTACAAAAGAAAGCATGGCGTTAAAATTAAAATAGGGGGAAGAGGACATTTGGTGCAAACCTCTTCACAAAATAGACTACATGTGCAAATTTCTAGAAAGCCAAAACGAGCAGAAAGGTTGGTGCGTGAATAGGTTTGTCATTTAAGTAAAGTCCATGCTTTGTTCATTTATAGATAAGGCCACTCTTAGAGGACAAAGAGAAATTTGACAAATTGAACAACATTAATGTCACTAAAATAATTCTGACACTCGGTTACGCAAGTTCAAGTAGGCCGAAATAAGTTTAAACAAGTGTCAATCGTTCGTGGAACTTATTTAAGTCAAGAAATTTCGAACGGGTGAAGTGCCTGCGCGATTTAATTGATTTAAGTCGGAAGATTTCGAACGAGTGAAGTGCTCGCGCGATTATATCTCGATTTGAGTTCCCATTTGAGCGGGCAACTTAATTATCAAATCAAGCGTAAATAAACCAAGGCAAATAATATGAACGAATTCAACGAGTCAAAACGCGTCAATAAAAGCAACTGTGCTCGGCACAGGACTCGAGGGTGCCTAACACCTTCCCGAGAGTCAACCGAGATCCTTACCCGGAACTCTGACGCAGACCATTTACGAGTCATAGGTGTTCTAGGTACACCACTTTGGTGACTTGGCACACCTTTAACTTGTCAAGTGGCGACTCCGAAAATCTCTCAATTTTGTGTACCTATTTAACACCTAGTCACAGACCTTTTTTAAACTATAAGTTTTTTTTTTCTCTTTTTTGAGTGAAAAAAGGTTAGCTGTCACGACTTTTTTTAACTTAAAAAAGAAAAATACTACAAGTATTTAAAAAGATCTGTGACGGTGTTAAAGATACACGAATTATTTAAGAGATTTTCAGAGTCGCCACTTGACAAGTTAAAGGTGTGCCAAGTCACCTAAGTGGTGTACCTAAAACACCTATGACTCGTTTAGTGGTCTGCGTCAGAGTTCCGGGTAAGGATCTCGATTGACTCGAGGGAATGTGTTAGGCACCCTCGAGTCCTGTGCCAAGCACAGTTGCTTTTGTTGACACATTTCGACTCTTTTGAAATTGTTTATTATATTTGCCTTGATTTTGTTACGCTTCAATTTATTATTAATTTTTTACTGTTTGACAATTGAAAACTCCAATCGAATATAATCGCGCGAGAACTTCACTCATTCAAAATCTTTCGACTTAAATCAATTAAATCGCGCAGGTACTTCACCCGTTCGAAATCTCTTGACTTAAATGAGTTTCAAGTGAACAAAATGAGTTATTTAATTTTAATTGAACTTGATTCAGCCTACTTGAAATTGCCTAGTCGGGTATCTTTAAATAATGTCTGCTCGTGAATATCATTCGTTATAGTTGCCCTTTTTTACTTTTTTTTGTTTGGTTTTGACTCAACAATTATTTCTCATTACCATATATCGTCATATTCGTTTTGATTATTGCGTTATGTTACCAATATGTCACGAAACGTACTGCTTTGCAAACGAAACAAATAATTCCTTTAATTCTCTAACTAAGGCATTCAAAAGACCAAACATTAAAGACAAACTCAAATCTTAATTGAATTTGAAAATTAACAGGTCTTACCAATATTACACTGCCCATTTTGTCTGGGTTTGTTTTCCTGCCATTCTTTCTTAATGAATTGGCACTTATAGACCTATCTTTACCTATTTTACTAAGATATGATTTTACACAGAAACCTAAAATTTCCTATTGTTTGCATGCTTCACTGTTGCTTTCAATATTTCACGAGAGAAAAGTACAAAACCAAACCGGCCAGGAAAACGTACAGTGGCCAAAACATTGATAATTTTAGAGTTATTCCATCCTTATTTTTTTTTTTTAAAAAAAAAAGAACAATCATAACAGTAGGAATATACTATGCTAAAACATGAGCAAAATGGCAAATAATAGCTCTTTGAGCTTGCTTCAGATCATTTCATAGGCATGAAACAATATGCTCTCAAAAGAGGAGATACAAAGGTAGAGAGTGCACCAACCTAGTGGAGGATTCCCTGGCAAAAATAAATAGCCACAAGTTTGGCCTACGAAATAACCAGAACTGAATCAAGAAGAAGAAGGCAGCAGCAACAGCGTACAGCAGCAACAGCGTACAACAACAGACCTCAAAACTTGAATCAAAATTGAATACTTAGACCCTCTTAGTATTCTTTACTTCCCTCATATGTTTCTTATATTTCTTTTCACTATTTCTTTCTAATTTTCAGATCCCTTTTTCTTGTGTTTTCTAAAGAGATAGTTGGTATGTAAGAGAGAGTTCCTGGTGTTCCTTTCAGATTGTTCCCCCTTTTGTTTCAGTTCAGTTCCTATGTGTGTGTTCTCTGTTGGAGTCCTTCAAGTGAGACTAAAACTCTCCATAAATAGCCCAAAAGTGAAAGTGAAAAGCTTGGGTAAAAGTACAACCCATGTGAAGGTTTCACTCTTGTACTTCCATTGACTCAAATTTTTGACACTTATTTGACATCATCTCATTTACATCATGAAACCCATGTCATCTAAATATCTAGACTTGAACCCAAACAAACTAACTAAATGGACTTGAATCCAATGGACCTAAAGTCCAGCCTCTCAAAATATCCCAGATTTCTTAGACTCATTCCATGGCAGGTGAAGCTGCACCCTTTTGAGTTCAAAGATGGCACAAGATGAACCATTTTGAACTCTCAGACACTGTCTAACAGCCCCAGGCAATATCATTTGCTAATCACAGTAGACACACATTCCATATTCTACAAGAACTCATTGGAACAAAGCCAACAACAACAACAACTATTTTTTGGTGAAAACATCAGAGCAATTCATGCCTTGAACAAACAACTAGACCAAAACCATATCAGAATAGAGCTAAAGCGAGCGAGCCGAAAAAAAAACAGAGCAAACACACTAAACAAGACAAGCTGGACCAAATTTCATAGCTCGCAAATCACATTAACTTTGTTTAAACAAAGTAAACAGAGACAAGCAACTTTCATGCTTGAAGCAGGAAAAAAAAAACAGAGAAGGAATAACAGCCTTACCACTCAACTATGGACCATAACAAAACTGATAAGGATCGGCCAAGTTTCATATTCACGGATGCGATTAAGAACATTTCCATCCAACGATTCCATAGTCAAGCAAGTGATCTTATGCTAAACGCAACAAGAAAATGGACAGATTTCAATGTTTAAAAGCAGGCACCAAAGGTTCAGATTCTTACTCAAAAATGACTAAACACCGGAAACTCCCAGTAAACATACGACCTTTATTCTTTAAGCTGTAAGAAAACAACAACTGAAACAATGAACCAAGAGCGAACAACAGAGACATGATTTCCAAAAAGTTCTACATATGTTAATAGTCTATGCTAAAACTATACTAACACATGAAAGTTTCTTAGCTAAACATCTAAAATACAATAAAGTAAAGGAAGAAAAAGTACTAAAGGTTCTGCTTTTACCCCGCGAGCCTAACAACATTATCAAAAATGTTCAGCTTTACCATAGTCCAGCGCAGCTTCAAGACATCACAGCTTCCTATAGCGAGCCTTGCTAAAGCATCGCCAAGCTGCTGCCAATCAAATAACGATCGCTCCCATTGTATCACAAATCACACAACTGCTTCATCTTTGACCCGAACTCCGCTGCCTCAAACTGCCTCACCAACTCACTACCACCATCGTTTCAAACATCGAGACATCCAAACCAATGAACATCGACGCGAAACAGCCCTGCTACTGCCTCGCTCATTACTGTTACGCTAGCAACGGATCACCATTGCCTAGCCAAGCTTGTTTCACTGCCATACCAACGAGCGTCCACACCACCACGGCCTACTCACAATCAACCACCACTGCCATTTCAAACCCACAACTCACCACCACAGCTCCCAAACCAAACTCATCACAGTATCGCTGCCTCACCATCACTGAAACAGCCCCGACGCCTTAGCCTTGCTAGAGCCATAGCACCACCAATGTTCGCCCCCCACAGTTTCAATCGAGCTATAGCAAAACTGCCTCCACATTGCCCATTACAACAGCGTCAACGCCACTACATCTCCCATCACAGCCTCACTAGCAGCATCACACACACGCAAATCATTTCAAACAACAATCATAGCCGCTGAATTTCCAAACTCTTCTTGTTCTAATCGAATCGACCTCATTCGGGGTCGACTCAATTAGAACGAGAGGAGGATGGAGAAAGGGGGTCGAAAAATATGACCAAAGAAGATATTTTTTTCTCAAATTTTAATTCAAGATTTTGGCCTAAGGAGACTATTCTTGTCCAAATCGGGATCCATACAGTGAAGGAGGACGAAAAACAAACCTGAACATGTCAAATTCCACCGGAAAAAGTTATGTGGTGTCGGGGTTCCGACTTTCAAACCCCAATCCACAACGATTGATTGGTTTCTTTGGGAAAATAATGGTAGCACTGGATAGAGGAGACAAATGGGAGTATGGGTGTATTTTTTTTGCATTTTTCTGGTGCCCGGAGGCCGGTGGTTCGACGGCGGGAGGGGGTGGTTCAGGCGAGAAAAGATACAATAGTGAGAGGTCTGATGAGTTTTGGAGAAAATGCCAATAATGGCAATTTTTGCTTTTATATGATGGGGATGGGCCGGGTTTAGCTAGTGGGTTGGGCTAAGCATTGGGCTGCATCTTTATTGTTTATGGACTATTTTTTTTTTAAATTTCTAGCAGCCCAATAACCATTCAACTAGACTACATTAATTCTCTTTTGAACTAATTAAATCAAGTAATTGACATACAAAATATTACAAGAAACAATTAGTCAATCAATATTTTTGGGATTCTTTTCGATATTTTTTCTCTTAATAATTACAAAATGGCAAAAATAAAGATAAAATCTAGATTAAAAAACATGCAAAAATCCTAGGGAAATTTGTAACCATTTAGATATTTTTTTTTGAATTTGGTGCCAAAATTAGGTGATTACAGCTGCCCCTCTTTGTTCGAGAACACGAAGAGTTTTCGGACAAAGAAGTAATCGACAACTAATTTTGGCTTTTCGGTTCTAGCCGAGAGCGTGCTCTGCAAAATGGTGACCGTACCCTGAACTTCGGTTCTAACCGAGAACAAGGTTACCTACATATCCCTGTACTAAGGAATCAGGTCAGTGTAGTTCCTTACGTGCGGTAGCTAGGACTACCGCATTCAAACAGACATTAGACTCTTCTAGACTCACTAAGACAAACTAGAGACTCTTCTAGACACACTTGGGGCTGACCCGACGCTCCTAGACTTACCCGGACTGACACAAGACACTTTTGACACACTAGAGTTGTTGCTGCTGGTCACTGTCGCTAGTTGCTGGCTAGCTAGCTGATGGTCACTTCTTTACAAAGGAAAAATGAAAATACAACATTTGAAATGTAAAATTACAATTCCTAAGCTAACTTCTTCATGCTTCCCAAGCTGATAAACTGGTCCGAAGCTCTCACTACCAAAGTAGGTCTTGAAAAACTTGAAATTGCCGCTCGGGCGGGCTTGACTTGAAAGTTGAATTTGCCGCTCGAGCGGGCTTTTGACTTGAAAGTTGAAATTGCCGCTCGGGCGGGCTTTTGACTTGAAAGTTGAAATTGTTGCTCGGGCGGGCTTTGACTTGAGAAATTGCCGCTTTGACGGGCTTTGACTTGAAAGTTGAATTTTTCGCTTTGACGAGCTTTGAATTGAATGAAATTGCCGCTTTGACTTGAAAGTTGAATTTGCCGCTTTGACGAGCTTTGAATTGAATGAAATTGCCGCTTTGACGGGCTTTGACTTTAATGTTGAAATTGCCGCTTTGACGGGCTTTGACTTGAAAGTTGAAATTGCCGCTTTGACGGGCTTTGACTTGAAAGTTGAAATTGCCACTTTGACGGGCTTTGACTTGAAAGTTGAAATTGCCGCTTTGACGGGCTTTGACTTGAATGAAATTGCCGCTTTGACGGGCTTTGACTTTAATGTTGAAATTGCCGCTTTGACGGGCTTTGACTTGAAAGTTGAAGTTGCCGCTTTGACGGGCTTTGACTTGAATGAAATTGCCGCTTTGACGGGCTTTGACTTGAATGTTGAAATTGCCGCTTTGACGGGCTTTGACTTGAAAGATAAAACTGGAACCACCACTCTGGTGGGTCTTGCTTTTGCTGAATTGAAAACCATCACTCTGACGGGTCTTGCTTCTTTACAGAAACGGATTCCCTCGTTCTTCAGGTGGGTGCCTCTACTTTCTCTAAACTACTCCCTCATTCTCCAGGTGGGTGCCTTGACTTCTCCAAATTTCTCCCTCATTCTCCAGGTGGGTGCCTCGACTTTCTCTAAACTACTCCTTCACCAGATTACTCCCTCATTCTCCAGGTGGGTGCCTCGACTTTCTCTAAACTACTCCCTCATTCTCCAGGTGGGTGCCTCGACTTCCCTAAACTACACCCTCATTCTCCAGGTGGGTGCCTCGACTTTCCAAATTACTCCCTCATTCTCCAGGTGGGTGCCTCGACTTTCTCTAAACTACTCCCTCATTCTCCAGGTGGGTGCCTCAGCTTTCTCTAAACTACTCCCTCATTCTCCAGGTGGGTGCCTCGACTTTCTCTAAACTACTCCCTCATTCTCCATGTGGGTGCCTCGACTTTCCAAATTACTCCCTCATTCTCCAGGTAGGTGCCTCGACTTTCTCTAAACTACTCCCTCATTCTCCAGGTGGGTGCCTCGACTTTCTCTAAACTACTCCCTCATTCTCCAGGTGGGTGCCTCAGCTTTCTCTAAACTACTCCCTCATTCTCCACAAGCTGATGAACTGGTCTGAAGCTCCAACTAATCCAGTGGGTCTTGAAAACTTGAAATTGCTGCTCGGGCGAGCTTTTAACTTGAAAGTTGAAATTGCTGAAACTTGAAATTGCCCCTCGGGCGGGCTTTGACTGTTGAAAGCTTGAAATTGCTGCTTGACAAGCTTTGACTTGAATGAAATTTCTCAAACTTGAAATTGCCGCTCGGGCGGGCTTTGACTGTTGAAAGCTTGAAATTGCTGCTTGGCAGGCTTTGACTTGAATGAATTTTCTGAAACTTGAAATTGTTGCTCGAGCGGGCTTTGACTGTTGAAAGCTTGAAATTGCTGCTTGGTAGGCTTTGACTTGAATTAAATTTCTGAAACATGAAATTGCCGCTCGGGCGGGCTTTGACTGTTGAAAGCTTGAAATTGCTGCTTGGCAGGCTTTGATTTAAAATTTAACTGCATCTTGAAATCTGCATATCCTTTGATGATCTCCTTCATGGTACACTCCTTGGTGTGGCATACTTTGTGTCGATGTGAAACATTGGGCTCCAATTATCAAGGTTGGTCCTGACTTGCTCTAGTACGACTATGAAACTTGTAAGCGACCTTTGCAAAACTTTCTATTGCTCGAAAAGAAATTAGAAAATAAGATAAAAGGTGAAGGGAAGAAATTCAAGAGGAGACATTGAATGAAAGATGTCTCCAGAAAAAAAAAAAAAAAAAGAAACTTATCAAAGGTGAAACGACGACCTTTTTAAACATGACATGTATGTGGAATCAACTCTTGACTAGTTCACACGGCCATAACCCTAACCTTACTCCCAGTTTGACAATCTTCTCAACTCGAGCTTGATGACGAATTCCACGACCCTCAGTCGACTAGTAGTGCCCCTCGGGGTTTTCACTAACTAGCCTCTCTCTTTGTTCTTTTAGCTCACTATTGCCTTGCAGCGTCTTTTCAGGTTTTCACCGACAAGACTTCATTTTCATTTCCTTTTTTTTTTCTTTTTTTTTTTCATTTCTTTCTTTTTTTTTTCGCTCTTTCCCAATCGACCCCCTATCTTTCCTTGCTGCTCGACCCCGTCTTTCCTTTCTTTCTTCAATTTCGGTCTTTATCTTGATTCCCCAGAGAATTTCTCCTTTAATGACCTTGGTGCTCCCAGCTCCTAAATGCGATTGTCGGCTTACAAGAATGCGACTTTACAGCGTGGAACTTATCCCTTGATACCTTACTCGGCTTGACATTCTCAATGATCGGTCAGAAGGGTCTTTATTTGGACTGTAACATTGGATTTGGTTAGGCTATGAAGAAAGGGGGTTCAGCATAAAAGCTCATAAACATCTCATGAGACGATCAGATGAATATCACAAACTATGAAATCACCGCTTTTGAAAATAAAACAAACTTATCTCCCCAGTTTAGGCAAATTGGGGATTATTTCTCTTTCTTTTTTTTTTTTGTGTGTTTTTCTCTTTAGTTTGAAAATCGGTATGAAAGCATCTCATGAAATGACTTGGTGAATGATACAACCCTTGGAATCATTTTCCTTTAAAATAACAAAAAACTGTAGCCCCAATTTATTGAAAAACTGAGGAATTATCTTTTGAGTTTTCTGAAATGCAAACATAGGGGATATTGAGACCTTCCCCCGAGATGAACAAAGAAAGCAAAAGGAATTGACTTTCTTCTTTTCCTTTTTTTTTTAAAAAAAAAAACTAAATTTCTGCCCCAGTTTAGGATAAACTGGGCGTTTTGAGTTTCTTCCTCGATTTTGAGACTGATATCTAATGAAACATATGAATAGATGGTACAACAACATAGAAGTTTGTTTTTATTTTATTTTATTTTTTTAAAAAAATAAAAACAAACTTCTGCCCCAGTTTATCATACATTGGGGATTTGAATTTCTTTTGACATTGGCCGCAAACTTGGAGGCAAGTTTTTGCGTCAATATGAGACAGGGGGAAAATGAACTTTCCCCTGTTATGACCGCACCCGAAAGGTTGCCTACGTATCCTTTTGAGAGGAATCAGGTCAGACGTAGCTCTACCATTTAGGTAGATTTTGTTTTGTTTTCTTTTGATTTTTTTTTCTTTTCTTTTCTTTAATCACATCAAATTGATTCCAAGGGAGGGTAGGCCAAAGAAAACAACAAAAGAACTGACAAAAGATATAGTGTTTGGGTAGAAGAAACGAAAGTCGTTCGTCATCCCGACCCGAGAATGCCTCGCACAAATAATGATTCAATCAATTGAGCTGGACTGATCCACACGTATCCTCGACTTTTGCTTCATTGATGGTTCTCAAACTGGTATTTCACCTTCGGTCGAAGCGACCGTGCACGATTTTGAACTTCTCACTGATCTCCCTTATTGGATGACTACCGATTATTTCCAACTTATTTTGCTCCCTCTTTTATCCCACTTTACTATTCAGATAGCTCACAATGCCAGAGCACGTGTTTAGATCAAGATGTAAATTCCGCACGCATATAATGTTCTAAAGGTCGACAAAACATAAAACAGAAAACTAAGGAGGTAAGAACAGAAAACATAAAAGACCGAATATTAGGAAGAGATGGATCTCGCTTTCATTGAATTGAAGATAGAAGGGTTTGAACATCAAAACAAGCAAAATAATGCACTTGGATTACAACCCTTAAATAACCAAGTGCACAGAAAGATTAGCAAAACAAGCTACAATATTTCACAGTCACTCAATTGCAAGTCAGGGCTAGTTTCCCTGTGTTAAGCATTGTCAAGCCCTTCACCAAAATGTACCATGCCGATACCAAAGAAATTCCCTGAATCTGGCAACATCTTCTGCTTTTCCTCATTTTCAGCAACTTCCATCAGGGTAGACTTCACTTCTTTGGGATTGATGAATGACCCAGTAAGATATGGGATTGACTTCTCAAGAGACATGTTCGTCTTCTTCATTTCTTCAACCCTTACTCTGTTTGCTAACCCTGGCACAATTTCAGGAACACAGTTCACTGTCACTAGCATTTGGTTAGCCCTAATTGACACATCACCAACAGGTACTGTCGGCATTGTAGATTCAGCTCTCAAATCTTCTCCATATACCATTCCCACCATATACACATCATCATGGACGGGCAATGAGTTCTGGTTGATATCTGGTGCATCTAAGTCCTCGACTTGGATCTGACCATTATCTATCAGAGCTTGGATCGCCTTCTTGAGACTACGACAACCATCTGTGTCGTGCCCTGGCATGTCTGAGTGGTAAGCACATTGACGAGTATGGTCTACCTTCGCCATTGGGAGGACATTTCCAGCGATTGGCTTCAGCATATTCAAGTTCTTGAGCTTTTGGAAAAGGCTGGAGTAAGATTCTCCAATTGGCGTAAACCTGTTCCTTTCTTCCTTACGCAGCTTCTGATGATAAGCACTTGGGCGGAAAACAGGAGACCTCTCTGGCCGGTAAGAAAGATTTGATGGAGCTTGAAAATGATTATGCGGAGCTTGGTGAGTGGGATATGTAGGTTGTGGGGCAGGAGCACGCCATTGCGGATAGAAAGGTGCTGGAGCATATGGCTGTGCTAGATGGACTGAGTATTGTGGTGGAAGAGTGGAGTATTGTGGATTTTGTGGAGGGTGGTAGGGTTGTGGAGGACGTATTTGTGGAGCTTGGTATGAGTGGGTTTGATAGTATCTTTTCTCGCTCCCTTTCTGTGAACCCGAACCTACCATGGCCACATCATCTCGATTCTTCTTCCCCAAAGCACTTGACTGGGCCTGTACCACTTGGGTGGTTCCCCTTAATGCTGTCTGGCTCACAATCTTACCAGTTTTAACTCCTCTCTCAATCATTTCGCCTATTTTGACAACCTCGTTAAACGGCTTTCCCCAGGCAGGGATCAATGCACCATAAAACTCCTCATCTTGAGCTTCGATGAATAAACGAACCATGTCATCATCGGAGATTGCAGGGCTCACCCGAGCGGCCTGTTCACGCCATCTGAGGGCATATTCCCTGAAGCTTTCACTCGACTTCTTTTTTATCGCATCCAGAGAGGATCGATCTGGCAAAACTTCAATGTGGTACTTGTACTGGTCATAGAATGCCTGCGCCATGTCATCAAATGCCAACCATTTAGTTATATCCTGCTTCATGAACCATTCGGCAGCTGCACCCCCCAAGCTTTCGAAAAAGTATGCTATCAACAGTTTGTCTTTCTTGACCCCTCTCATTTTTTTGCAGTAGGTCTTCATATGAACTCTTGGATCTCCTTGCCCAGTGTATAGATCGAACTTTGGCACCGTGAATCCCTCTGGCAATTGCAATTCGGGGTAGGGGCAAAGATCCTTGAAAGAAATGTTGGTATGATCTCCATAACCCTGAATGATCCTTACTGCTTGTTCTAGGCCCTTCACCCTTCTCAGAACCTCGCTCTCATCAAGCTTTCCTGATCGATCAACCTCAACTTGAGACTCGTGATGGAAACCCTGATTATATGGACCACTTTGCCGAAAATTGGATTCATGGGGCGGATCATAGTGTTAGTCCCCAACCTGAAGATGTGGGTCACTGTTGCACCTGGCCGTGACTGGCCTAGCTGGGCCCTGAAAAATTGGCACTTGTGATGGAGGTGGGCCATACTGTCCTTCTGGTGGCGGTGGTGCATGAGGACGCACTTCAGTTTCATTTGGTACGCCACGGACAGGGGCAAGACCAGTAGGATAAGTAGGATCCTCAACTGCTATAGATGTGCCCGGTGCTCGTTGTACCGCTGTTGGAACAACCCCATCTAGGTTTGTTGGAATAGGAGGAGGTGCCCGTCCTGTGGTCAGTGCGTGATACATGTCGGCCACGAGTTGTTTCAAAGTATTAACCTCCCCAGTCAATCTCTCATTTTCCAGTGCCAAGAGTTCCTGGGCACCGGTCTCGGATCTCTCTCCATCAGATGGCATGGCTACGGGTGAAGTCACAGGTCCTTTTTGATTTATTTCTGTACGGATGGGTCGATGCCAGGATTCCGTACCAAATCTCCAACTCCAAACTATTCAAACAAATCAGGTTAGCACCAAAGAAGCACATATTGCAAGCCTAAGGTTGTTATGCGTCATCCCGAAACGGTTAACGGCGTAAGCCGAGTGTACCGATCGTATCCCCGAAAGATTTCTTATGTGCCTTGATCAAAATTAGAACAAAATTGAAAATGATATGTAATCCGAAACAAAGGCGAGCTTGGATTTTTTTTTTTTTTTTTTTCGAATATCCCTTACTCAAAGTAATAGACAAGTTAAAAAACGACACTTGACCGACTCAAAAGACAAGCTTTAATTAATTTTTTTTCTTTTGTTTGATTACTTTTTATTCCTTTCTGACACAACGAACATGATTTTAGTAACGACACGAGACGGACTCAAAATAATATTTAATATTATCCGTGAGTCAAAAATATAAAAATAGACTGATGATAATGGGCGAGTCCACCCGGACTGTGAAAATAACGAGACTCGACATTCGAGTAGAGTCAGACTATTACAGGAGGAACAAACAAAATACTCTTCAAGTAATCGTAATTGATTGTCCTTACTCTAATCTTGACCTTAACAAACACATGAATTAAGGAGAGATTTGTTTTTTTTTTTTAAATGAAAAATTGTGACCCAACTCGAAATTCGAGCATAACTTAAGACCAGATTTCAAAAAATTATTTTTTATTTGAAAAGTGACTCCAAAGTCCGACATTGCGACAACGCAAAAATAGACACGAAAAATTGATTTTTTTGTAATAAACTCATCGATCTAACTTGAAAATTAATCTTAGAGTCTTTACAAAACCTGGCCATTATAACGGCGTAAACCCCGATAAATTATTTTCAAAACTTGGTCTCAGATACAAACTCAACACAAAAGAGTCCCAAAATTTCGCCATTATAACGGCGCAAAACTATGACACATTATTTTCTAACACTTGGGACCAAGCCCGGACGTAAAATGAGACTAAAAAAAAGATTGAAAAATTTTCGCCATTATAACGGCGTAAAAGGGCAACTAAACAAAAATATTTCGAGACACGGGACTAAACACAATTTTTCTATCATTTTCAACCTCTTTTTTTTTTTTTTTTTCAAAATTTGGCTCTCGTCCCTCGGTGATCGGTCAGCATAACAACCCTTCGACTAAATAAATGCAACACATAATATGTCCATGATGTATCTTTCGGGGACATGGGCCCCACTATGACACGAGGGAGTCAGCCTAGATGAGTGCGGTACCGGTGTACCGCACCTCACTAAGTCTAATAACATGCAAATAAATCGGCCTAGATAAAAGCACAGGTTCAACTCTAGGTGACTCCATGGGTTCATGTTCTACAGTTTCTGGAAATTTGGAAGTGCCTCGGGGGTACCGGTCGACAACGTCTAACGGCCTAACCCAACGCACCTCCTCCTAAGAAGGGTTAACTTTTTGTGTCCTGAGACACGACAGAAATTCCAGACGCCGAAGCGAAACTGGCGTGCATGTGTGCAGTGTTCCAGAAGACTCAGAGGTGTACGAGAGAAGGCAGTTGTGTATATGCAGTTCAAACATATCAAAGCAGTAACATTCAAGGCAATATATACAAATAATATTCAAAAGCCCAAAGCGACAAATTTTAAAGCCTGAGACTCTCAGTTTTCACTTTCCTCCCCAGCGGAGTTGCCAAGCTGTCATGACCTTTTTTAACTTAAAAAGGAAAAATACTACAAGTATTTAAAAAGATTTGTGACGGTGTTAAAGGTACACGAATTATTTAAGAGATTTTCGGAGTCGCCACTTGACAAGTTAAAGGTGTGCCAAGTCACCTAAGTGGTGTACCTAGAACACCTATGACTCGTTTAGTAGTCTGCGTCAGAGTTCCGGGTAAGGATCTCGGTTGACTCGAGGGAAGGTGTTAGGCACCCTCAAGTCCTGTGCCGAGCACAGTTGCTTTTGTTGACACATTTCGACTCTTTTGAAATTGTTTATTATATTTGCCTTGATTTTGTTACGCTTCAATTTATTATTAATTTTTTACCGTTTGACAATTGAAAACTCCAATCGAATATAATCGCGCGAGAACTTCACTCATTCAAAATCTTTCGACTTAAATCAATTAAATCGCGCAGGTACTTCACCCGTTCGAAATCTCTTGACTTAAATGAGTTTCAAGTGAACAAAATGAGTTATTTAATTTTAATTGAACTTGATTCAGCCTACTTGAAATTGCCTAGTCGGGTATCTTTAAATAATGTCTGCTCGTGAATATCATTCGTTATAGTTGCCCTTTTTTACTTTTTTTTGTTTGGTTTTGACTCAACAATTATTTCTCATTACCATATATCGTCATATTCGTTTTGATTATTGCGTTATGTTACCAATATGTCACGAAACGTACTGCTTTGCAAACGAAACAAATAATTCCTTTAATTCTCTAACTAAGGCATTCAAAAGACCAAACATTAAAGACAAACTCAAATCTTAATTGAATTTGAAAATTAACAGGTCTTACCAATATTACACTGCCCATTTTGTCTGGGTTTGTTTTCCTGCCATTCTTTCTTAATGAATTGGCACTTATAGACCTATCTTTACCTATTTTACTAAGATATGATTTTACACAGAAACCTAAAATTTCCTATTGTTTGCATGCTTCACTGTTGCTTTCAATATTTCACGAGAGAAAAGTACAAAACCAAACCGGCCAGGAAAACGTACAGTGGCCAAAACATTGATAATGTTAGAGTTATTCCATCCTTATTTTTTTTTTTAAAAAAAAGAACAATCATAACAGTAGGAATATACTATGCTAAAACATGAGCAAAATGGCAGATAATAGCTCTTTGAGCTTGCTTCAGATCATTTCACAGGCATGAAACAATATGCTCTCAAAAGAGGAGATACAAAGGTAGAGAGTGCACCAACCTAGTGGAGGATTCCCTGGCAAAAATAAATAGCCACAAGTTTGGCCTACGAAATAACCAGAACTGAATCAAGAAGAAGAAGGCAGCAGCAACAGCGTACAGCAGCAACAGCGTACAACAACAGACCTCAAAACTTGAATCAAAATTGAATACTTAGACCCTCTTAGTATTCTTTACTTCCCTCATATGTTTCTTATATTTCTTTTCACTATTTCTTTCTAATTTTCAGATCCCTTTTTCTTGTGTTATCTAAAGAGATAGTTGGTATGTAAGAGAGAGTTCCTGGTGTTCCTTTCAGATTGTTCCCCCTTTGGTTTCAGTTCAGTTCCTATGTGTGTGTTCTCTGTTGGAGTCCTTCAAGTGAGAGTAAAACTCTCCATAAATAGCCCAAAAGTGAAAGTGAAAAGCTTGGGTAAAAGTACAACCCATGTGAAGGTTTCACTCTTGTACTTCCATTGACTCAAATTTTTTACACTTATTTGACATCATCTCATTTACATCATGAAACCCATGTCATCTAAATATCTAGACTTGAACCCAAACAAACTAATTAAATGGACTTGAATCCAATGGACCTAAAGTCCAGCCTCTCAAAATATCCCAGATTTCTTAGACTCATTCCATGGCAGGTGAAGCTGCACCCTTTTGAGTTCAAAGATGGCACAAGATGAACCATTTTGAACTCTCAGACACTGTCTAACAGCCCCAGGCAATATCATTTGCTAATCACAGTAGACACACATTCCTTATTCAACAAGAACTCATTGGAACAAAGCCAACAACAACAACTATTTTTTGGTGAAAACATCAGAGCAATTCATGCCTTGAACAAACAACTAGACCAAAACCATATCAGAATAGAGCTAAAGCGAGCGAGCCGAAAAAAAAAAAACACACTAAACAAGACAAGCTGGACCAAATTTCATAGCTCGCAAATCACATTAACTTTGTTTAAACAAAGTAAACAGAGACAAGCAACTTTCATGCTTGAAGCAGGAAAAAAAACAGAGAAGGAATAACAGCCTTACCACTCAACTATGGACCATAACAAAACTGATAAGGATCAGCCAAGTTTCATATTCACGGATGCGATTAAGAACATTTCCATCCAACGATTCCATAGTCAAGCAGGTGATCTTATGCTAAACGCAACAAGAAAATGGACAGATTTCAATGTTTAAAAGCAGGCACCAAAGGTTCAGATTCTTACTCAAAAATGACTAAACACCGGAAACTCACAGTAAACATACGACCTTTATTCTTTAAGTTGTAAGAAAACAACAACTGAAACAATGAACCAAGAGCGAACAACAGAGACATGATTTCCAAAAAGTTCTACATATGTTAATAGTCTATGCTAAAACTATACTAACACATGAAAGTTTCTTAGCTAAACATCTAAAATACAATAAAGTAAAGGAAGAAAAAGTACTAAAGGTTCTGCTTTTACCCCGCGAGCCTAACAACATTATCAAAAATGTTCAGCTTTACCATAGTCCAGCGCAGCTTCAAGACATCACAGCTTCCTATAGCGAGCCTTGCTAAAGCATCGCCAAGCTGCTGCCAATCAAATAACGATCGCTCCCATTGTATCACAAATCACACAACTGCTTCATCTTTGACCCGAACTCCGCTGCCTCAAACTGCCTCACCAACTCACTACCACCATCATTTCAAACATCGAGACATTCAAACCAATGAACATCGATGCGAAACAGCCCTGCTACTGCCTCGCTCATTACTGTTACGCTAGCAACGGATCACCATTGCCTAGCCAAGCTTGTTTCACTGCCATACCAATGAGCGTCCACACCACCACGGCCTACTCACAATCAACCACCACTGCCATTTCAAACCCACAACTCACCACCACAGCTCCCAAACCAAACTCATCACAGTATCGCTGCCTCACCATCACTGAAACAACCCCGACGCCTTAGCCTTGCTAGAGCCATAGCACCACCAATGTTCGCCCCCCACAGTTTCAATCGAGCTATAGCAAAACTGCCTCCACATTGCCCATTACAACAGCGTCAACGCCACTACATCTCCCATCACAGCCTCACTAGCAGCATCACACACACGCAAATCATTTCAAACAACAATCATAGCCGCTGAATTTCCAAACTCTTCTTGTTCTAATCGAATCGACCTCATTCGGGGTCGACTCAATTAGAACGAGAGGAGGATGGAGAAAGGGGGTCGAAAAACATGACCAAAGAAGATATTTTTTTCTCAAATTTTAATTCGAGATTTTGGCCTAAGGAGACTATTCTTGTCCAAATCGGGATCCATACAGTGAAGGAGGACGAAAAACAAACCTGGACATGTCAAATTCCACCGGAAAAAGTTATGTGGTGTCGGGGTTCCGACTTTCAAACCCCAATCCACAACGATTGATTGGTTTCTTTGGGAAAATAATGGTAGCACTGGATAGAGGAGACAAATTGGAGTATGGGTGTATTTTTTTTTGCATTTTTCTGGTGGCCGGAGGCCGGTGGTTCGACGGCGGGAGAGGGTGGTTCAGGCGAGAAAAGAGACAATAGAGAGAGATCTGATGAGTTTTGGAGAAAATGCCAATAATGGCAATTTTTGCTTTTATATGATGGGGATGAGCCGGGTTTAGCTAGTTGGTTGGGCTAAGCATTGGGCTGCATCTTTATTGTTTATGGACTATTTTTCTTTTGAATTTCTAGCAGCCCAATAACCATTCAACTAGACTACATTAATTCTCTTTTGAACTAATTAAATCAAGTAATTGACATACAAAATATTACAAGAAACAATTAGTCAATCAATATTTTTGGGATTCTTTTCGATATTTTTTCTCTTAATAATTACAAAATGGCAAATAAAGATAAAATCTAGATTAAAAAACATGCAAAAATCCTAGGGAAATTTGTAACCATTTAGATATTTTTTTTGAATTTGGTGCCAAAATTAGGTGATTACACCAAGTGCATTCAATGCTAATGCAAAACAGGGATTTTATCAAAGAAACAATCAATCTTACAAGAACAAGTCTTTCAATTCTAATTCAGGGACAAAGAAGGGCAATCTGTTTTGCAATACTTGCAAGAAGAAAGGACATCTGAAGCAAAATTGCAGAAGCAACATGTTCTGCACCTACTGCAAGCTACAAGGTCACATTAGGGATGATTGTCATAAGTTAAATGGTTATCCAGATGATTTTAAGTTTACAAACAATCAAAGTAGAAGCAGTGCAAATGTTCAAGCTAATGCAGCAAACATGGATGGTGCTGAGAAAGGTAATGGCATAAATTCATGCTCCACAGTTCCAAACACATACAACCCACAGAATTTCACAAAGGAGCAATGTGAAGAGATCATACATATGTTTCAGTCTATGCAAAATGCAAACTCTGGTGGTACAAGTTCAGAGGATGTTGCTAATGCTAATTGTGCTGGTATTGCTTATCATACTTTTACCTCTTGTTTCAATTCCTTTGTTATAAACCCCTGGATAATAGATTCAGGGGCATCTCAACACATGACTTCTAACAAATCAATCCTACAAAATATCAAATACCTTCAAAAACCAATAACAGTAAACCTTCCCAATTCCTTTAAGGTAAAAGTAGAATATATAGGCACAATCAGTCTTACTCTAGAAATTGAATTGCAAAATGTGCTTTATGTGCCTTCTTTCAAGCACAATCTTCTCTCTGTTATCCAACTGTGTACACAGTTAAATTCCACACTCACTTTCACTAAATCTGGTTTACTGGTCCCTATGAAGAGGGAGGTAGTTTTTGGTGAGGAAGAAGCAGGGCTCTACCTACTGAAGGATAACACATCAGAACAAAAGTCCAGTTCTCTTAAGTCTGCTGTTAAGGATCATTTGTTTTCTTTTAAGAATCTAGTTAGTTCTAGCAATGCAGAGTCTTCAGTTTCAGTTTCTAGTCTTAGAAAAAAGACCTTCATATGTTAATGAATTGAATGATATCAATAAAATTGCTTTTGTTCACAGTTCTACTGATTCTTCTAAAGTCTGGCATAACAGATTGGGACATCTTCCTATCCAAGCAATGAAAAACATAAAAGGAATCAAGATTGCTAGAATAGACAAACAAGAAATACCATGTGACATCTGCCCTATGGCAAGACAGTCAAAGCCTCATTTTCCTATCAGTTCCATCTCATCTAAAAGGTGTTTTGAGTTAATCCACATTGACACATGGGGTCCATATAAGGTACCTACTTATAAAGGAGAAAGGTATTTCTTAACTATTGTGGATGACTTTTCTAGAGCTACCTGGACTTATCTACTTTCTACTAAATCAAATGCTTTTACTTCCTTAAAACATTTTTAGCACTAGTTGAAAGGCAATTTTCTGTCAAAGTGAATGTCATAAGGTCAGACAATGCCTATGAATTAGGATCTGGTAATTTACCTATTGAGAATTTCAACTCTTTGGGGATTGTTCACCAAACATCTTGCACATCTACTCCACAACAAAATGGAGTAGTTGAACACAAACATAGACATCTTTTAGAAGTGAGTAGGGCACTTTTATACCAATCTCATCTTCCTAAGAAATATTGGGGAGAATGCCTCCTGACTGCCACACACTTAATCAATAGGTTCCCCTCTAAGGTGTTAAAAAGTAAAAGTCCTTATGAAGTACTGTTCAAAAGGGCACCAGATCATAGCAACCTAAAGTCTTTTGGATGCTTAGTTTTTGCAGGAACTCTGCCTACCCAAAGGGACAAATTAAAACCAAGGGCAGTGCCTGGGGTGTTCCTAGGATACCCTTTCAATAAGAAAGGTTATAAAATCCTATGTCTACAATCACAACAGATAATTGTCACCAGGAATGTAAAATTCTATGAGACAATTTTTCCTTTTGCACACATCAATTCAAGGAACAAGTTGTTTCCAGTATCTTTACCCCCACCTGATGATTCAACCTTTCCAGGATCACCTTTTATGACTCAAAAGAATGATCTTTTCCAGTTTTCTCAGGAAAATTCAGTCAAACCATCAAGTCTTGTCCCTACTTCTAGTACCTCACCTAGTCTGACACAACCTACAGGATCCAGTCCTTCTTCTCCCATGAGACAAGATCACATTCATTCTCCTATTCCTTTTCCTATACCACCTGAGGTGTTTCCAACAGAGGAAGGGCCACGCAGATCTTCTAGAGTATCTAGCAGGCCACAATATTTATCTGATTACATATGTGACACAGCTTATTCAGTTATATCTCCTAACCCCCCCCCCCAACCCTTCCTCTTCATGCATTTTCCTTTTCCACACTTTCTTCACAGAACAAATATTTCCTGCACAACATATCATAGATTAAAGAACCAAATACTTATCTGCAAGCATCCAAGCATCCAGGTTGGCAAGAAGCAATGTCCAAAGAACTTGCAGCACTTGAGTCAAATTCCACCTGGGAAGTTGTACCATTGCCACCAGATAAGAAGGCTTTACCATGCCAATGGGTTTACAAGGTGAAATTAAAATCTGATGGAACTTTGGAACGTTTAAAGGCACGATTAGTCATTCGGGGAGATATTCAAAGGGAAGGAATAGATTATACTGAAACCTACTCACCTGTGGTTAAAATGACCACAATCAGGTGTTTGCTTTCCATTGCAGTCAAGAGACACTGGCCTTTATACCAGCTGGACGTTAACAACGCCTTTCTTCACGGTGATTTGAATGAAGAGGTATTTATGAAATTTCCCCCTGGAGTGACTCCCCCTTCACCTAATCATGCTTTTCTACTGCGCAAGTCTCTCTACGGGTTAAAACAGGCTTCACGCCAATGGTATTCCCGGTTATCTGCAGCCTTAGGGACACATGGTTTTATACCATCTTTGAATGACTATTCACTTTTCTTTAAGGCAACTGGAACTCTAGTCACCATCATTGCTGTGTATGTTGATGATATCCTCATCACAGGTAACAATCAGTCAGAAATTCCGATTTTGAAATCGTTTCTTGATTCGGAATTCAAAATTAAAGATTTGGGAATTGCTAGTTACTTCTTAGGTATGGAATTGTTATCTGAATCTGGAGGTTTGGTTGTCACTCAACGCAAATTCGCCAAGGAATTACTGGAAGACTATCTTTTTCTTGGTTCTAGATCAGCTTCAACCCCTCTTGATCCTACTATCAAGTTGCATAAGGAATCAGGTGAATTACTATCCGTCCCTACTGTGTATCGACGGCTCTTGGGCAAATTGAATTTTTTGACCCACACCCGTCCAGATTTATCTTATGCGGTACAAACTTTGAGTCAATTTATGCAAAATCCGCGCACTGGGCACTTATCTGCTGCATACCACACTCTAAGGTATTTACGCCGTGATCCAACTTTGGGGCTTTTCATGTCTCCATCTTCTTCTTTTCAATTACTCGCCTATTACGACGCTGATTGGGCCGCTTGTTCCGATACTCAGCGATCGGTGAGTGGTTTTTTCATCAGCTTGGGATCCCTCGTGGAAATCAAAAAAGCAAGCTGTCGTTTCACTTTCCTCGGCTGAAGCCGAATACCGTTCAATGCGACGTATTGTCGCAGAATTGGCGTGGATAGTTCGTTTACTTTCTGATTTATCTGCATCCCCGTCCTTACCAGTCCCACTTCACTGCGACAATCAAGCCGCAATCCACATAGCTAAAAACCCAGTCTTTCACGAACGAACGAAACATATTGACCTTGACTGTCACTTCGTTCGTGAAAAACTAGTGGATGGGTTGATTTCTCTTTCATTTGTACCATCGTCTTCACAGGTCGCTGATCTTTTTACTAAAGCTTTAGCTGGGCCTTTACATCGGCATTTTTTGTCCAAGTTAGGAGTCCGATCATCGGCCTCCCACTTGAGGGGGGGGGTGTTGCCGGAAAATTATCTTTGGATTCAGCTTGTGGAGATGCAAAGGGTCAAGAGGAAGACAAAGGAGTTGTCTCTCTGTGTTCACGAAGCACTGGTCCAAATTCTGCCTAGACCAGGTCAACTACAGCTTGTGGACTGGGCTGTTTCTATTATTGGGCTTTACTCTGGTTTATCAATTCCTTTTTGGGCTTTGGTCCAATTGTAATATTCCCTTAGGATCAGCTGATTTTTGTATTTCGTACATAGTTTGTTGTGGATATTTCTCAATATTGTAAATAGGATTTATGTTATAATGTTAGGATCAGATACATGATAGGTTAGTAAGTCCTATACGTATAGTTTTCTAGAGTCCTTACTGAGGTTGGAGCCTGCTCTATAATTTTGTATATATACACATGTTCGTACATAAAATAAGACACACAGAAGAAAGTTTCTTCTACAAGTTTATTGCCATTCAATATCTAAATTTTTCACAAAAAAAGTTCAATAGTGTGTGTATATAACTCAAAAAAAACTCTATTTTCCCATATTTACTACAATTTCTAGACGAATGGAATTCAGTTGAACCCCTTCAATGCGCATAGGTCCGCCCCCGAAGAAACACTAAGTTAGATGTAGATATAGCAAGCAAAAAGTTGCCCCAAGTCCACGGGTCAAAGTACTCTGTTCAGCAATTGAGTAAAACCATAGTGAAACATCAACTTGAAAAGATATGTCAGTTGCAGCTTTCCTGGAAAGACTTGTGCATTCTTGACTTGAGCTTAACATTACATTATCTAATTCTTACTGCAGCAGTTAAAACCATCTTACTGCTTTATACGTTGCAGATACTTGTTGCATTCTTCAAAATAAGTTAGATATAACACTAAACAGTGCAATAAAATTTACATATTCTGACTGCCACTTAATTTTACGTGAATAAGAGGATCCATATTTCTTTGGCTTAAAATTTCTGTAATATTTGAAAACGACATTTTCAGATGATCACTCATTTGTCCTATTATTAGAACAATTTTCAGAAAAAATTGATAGCATCTTAATTCTAGAAGACCTACAAGACTTGACTTTTAGCATTCACTTGTATATATTTCTCATGAATTTGTTGAGTAGGGACTCACACAAAGCATACACACAAAACTTTCTTGGCGATCTTAGTTTCTTGCCAAATATGGGTAATGTGCACCTACTAGTACTTTTACTATGTTTCTTTCTCTGTCAAATTCCTTTTTCTTCATTGGCATGCCGCCAAGATGAAAGTCTAGCCCTTATAGAATTCAACCAGACATTTGGTGTAGATGCCTCTTTGTATCCTCTATGTGGTTATTCTGATCAAAAAAAATCTTGCTCCAAAACAAGTTCATGGAATACGACGAGCAGAGATTGCTGCTTGTGGGATGGAGTATATTGTGATGAGATGACTGGCCATGTTATTAAACTTGACCTTAGTTGTAGCCAGCTTGTAGGGACTATTGATTCCAATAGCACCCTATTTCAACTCTCTCATCTCCAAAGTCTTAACCTATCCCACAATATGTTGACAAGTATTGACCAGATTCCTCCTTTAGCGTCTTCTATTGAGTTACGGTCTGATTCTCTTCAAGGGTCACTACCTATTCTTCCACGCAGTGTACAATACGTCTTCATTTCAAATAACAATCTCACCGGGGAGATCCCTCCTTCAATTTGCTATTTGAAAAAGCCAACAGTTCTAGATTTGGCAAGAAACAATTTGATGGGAGAAGTTCCACAATGCTTGGGTAACATGAGCAACGACATCGAGGTTTTGGATATGCAACACAATAATCTCTCAGGGAAACTCCAAATAACTTTTGGATTTGGAAGTAGACTTAAAAGCTTCAACTTTCATGGCAATAAGCTTGAGGGAGAAATCCCTAGATCCTTGGCCAATTGCAAACAACTGGAAGTTCTTGATTTAGGAAATAATCGCTTCAACGACACATTTCCTATGTGGTTAGGGACTCTTCCAAACCTACAAGTTTTAAGCTTGAGATCCAATAAGTTGCATGGACCAATCATTATGACTTCAAGGATGGACAAATTGTTTCCTGAGCTCCGAATGTTAGATCTCTCTAGCAATGCATTTACAGCAAAGTTGCCAACAAGTCTTTTTCACCAGTTGAAGGCCATGAGAAGAATTAATCAAACAATGGAGGCGCCGCCAAAAAATGATGGTGTAGATAACTATTACCAAGACTCAGTTGATGTTGTAACAAAGGGACTGGAGCTTGAAGTTGTGCGAATCTTGTCTTTGTACACCCCTATTGATCTCTCAAACAACAAATTTGAAGGACATATTCCTAGTGTTTTGGGAGATCTCATTTCACTTCGGGTGTTGAATTTGTCTCATAATGGATTGCAAGGTCATATACCACCATCACTTAGGAAATTTATCCGTAGTCGAATCATTTGACCTTTCATCTAACCAGCTTTCATGAGAGATACCACAACAACTTGCTTCTCTCACATATCTAGCTTTTTTAAATTTATCCCACAATCATCTTGAAGGATGCATCCCTAAAGGACCTCAATTTTCTACATTTGGAAACAATTCATATGAAGGTAATGATGGATTACGCGGATTCCCAGTTTCAAAAGATTGTGGAAGTAGTAGGATACCTGAGACAAACAACATAACAAACTCTGTGTTGGATGAGGAAAGCAATTCTACATTTCTAAGTGAACTAAGTTGGAAAGTGGTTGTTATGGGATATGGGAGTGGACTATTTGTTGGATTCATCATAGCATATTTCATGCTTTCTGCTCGAAATCCAAATTGGCTTTCTTGGATTGCTCAAGAATTAGAATACAAGATCGTTAAGAGAAGGCGAAAGAAGCAGATAAATCAAAGGCATTACAGAAGAAGAATAATGGTGTCTAGACAAGTTCCTACTAGTAGTCTCACAATATGTAACTTCAAAACTTTCAGGTATGCATTCATATTAAGTGCTTTACTGATACAGTTTTTAGCTTAACTGGCACTTAATATTATATATCTTCTATCTTAAGTTGAATATTATTTGTTTTATTGGGTAATTGCAGGAACCAAGCAACAGGCTTATTCAGCATACTCTTGTTCTTCAGCTACTCAAATAATTGGACTAGTTGTATGTTGGCTTTAGTGTTTGCTGTATTCATACATTATGTATTTCTACTTATAATAATAGTGCTTGCGCTTATGCTTCTTCATTTGGATATTGGATTTTCTACCTATTCATCTTCTCCTTTTACTTTTTTTGTCGAATTAATTAGTTTAATCTTAGAAAGCTCAGGATTTATTCGTACTAATATAAGAAATCTGTTGTCATCAAAATCTTACAAGTACTGAGACGGGCATACAGAGGCAAATAGTGTCAAAATTCTAACAAAATACTCTCTTTATGTATTCTTCTATAGATTGCTGTTTAAACCCAAAAATACTCGCCTCAAGTTCCTTCTCTTCAATCTTCAACCTTAACTTCAATCCGATGACTACCTCGAATTAGTATTATTCTTCTTCTTCTTCCAAAAACCCTTCAAATCGTCCCCTCTCCTCCTAAATGATACTAGTAGTACATAATTTCTAGCAGGGGCAAAGCACGATAACCCATTAAATTTGGTTTAAAAGGTGAAAACAAATGCCAATATAGGGATTCATAACATACATCGATTCAATTATTAAGGGGTTGTTTGGTTGAGATGCAAGTTATACAGGGATTGTAATACATGATTAGCAATACAAGAATTAACAATGCAGGGATTAGTAATACCAGGATTATTTTTTATTCGACGTTTGGTTCATGGTACTAAAAATATGATATACTGTGTACAACTTAAATTTGTGTTTGGTTTAGAATTGTATTAAAATTTTATTTACAATTATACCCTTGGACATAAGAGATCAAAATCCAGTACTTATTCAGAATTTATAATTCATCATTCTACTTATGGGCTAAAATAAAAGTTTAAATAAGTACAGCATACAACAATGGAAAACGCAATCAAGAAGTTAGATCGCTCACAAGCGCATTAGATGTTTCAGAAAAAAAAAAAGGTGCAAAGCATTCCAATTTTTAAAAGTTCTGCTAGCTCCTAATTGTCATAACAGAGATACAAAAAGAAAATGAGAACTCTAACTTTTAATGAGATTAACAAGAAGGAAATGGATGAAAACATGTTGGGTCTTTCTTCAACTTCTTCTGCTCCCTTGATCTCTCTTTGTAAATTTGCATTTTGCTTTTTTATGAACTAAATTCAACTGACTTTCTGAAAGGCAACCGGGTTGCAAATTCCGATTTTTGAAGAGTACAGAGAGCATCAGCATTATAGGAAAAGGTTTGATCAGGAAACTTCAAGGGTAGTTCTGTCATTTCAAATCGTTATCCAGGTATTGTTAAACCAGGTATTGCTTATTCCATGTTGACCTTGGTATTAGATAATACTGAAATTGGAGTATAAGTAATACCAGGACTAGATGTACGGAAGTTGTTTTTTGTAACCAAACACTGTATTAAAATAGTGAAGAGTATAATACCAGGATTAACTTTCTTATACATCATACCAAACGACTCCTAAAGGTATTGCTAAAAGCGATTCATTTATTTGTTCTTTTCTCCCAATATCGACCAGACACCTTTGCGAAAGTTACTTTGCACGCCTTTATCTCAAACAGCATTAAAGAAAAATTTAATGGCTATTGTCAAGACTTTCAGACCTGTTGATATGGGGGACTTGCAGACAAAGTCTCTGCAAGTCTTGGCTATTGCCAAGAGCTGCAACTCTGGTGCAATAAGCACCTAGTAGAGATTTCTTGGCTATTGCCAAGACTTTCAGACTATTGCTATGGGGGCCTTGCACACAAAGTTTTTAAAAGTATTGGCAATAGTCAAGACTTTCAGTTTTGTTGCAAAGGGAACACATACACTGAAAATAACTAAACATATTGGCAATAGGCAGGACTTTAAACTCTACTGCAATAACCAATTTAGAAAAAGTCTATGCAACTCTTGGCAATAACCAAGACTTTACGCTCTGCTGAAAATGGGACCTTACACTAAAAAATCTCTACAGTCTTTGCTATTGTCAATACTTTAAACTCTACTGCGATAAACAATTTAGAAAAAGTCTATACAACTCTTGGCAATAGCCAAGACTTTACGCTATATGAAATTTGAAGCTTCAAATCACCGGAATCAAACAAACACAACCAAAAGAATCTACAAAAACCTCAAACGTAAATCAAAATTGAAATAACTGACAAATAAATATATAAACAGCCACAATAAGTATACAAATAAAATTGCAGGGGAAAAAATTTGCAGATAAATGATTAGGCTTAGTAAAAATAACAATTTAAATAAAAAAAATACAACAAACACACGAAAATGAGAGAAAACGAACATTAAATCTGCAGTACAAAACGAAGAAACAAGGAAAGAAAGATCAGGAACGTCGAAAGAGACAGAGAAACTTTTCAGCGTGAATGATGTTAGGCGGGGCAAAATAGTACTTTCACGGGTGGGGGATATGATGTGGAGGGCATTTACTTAAAACATTTCTAAGTGAGGGCAATTAGGTAAGACCAGCTCTTATTGAGGGCACTGGGTGAAATTTTTTGGTTAATACCATGGGTCCTTGGTATTGATTTATCCATCAAATTGTGGATAAGTTTATATTGGGATTAGATAATACTGATTTGAATTTGCAAACTAAATACAAGATAAAATCATTGAGTTTTTTATACAAGGATTAATTAATCCTATACCACGTACCAAACGGCCCCTTAAGATTTGAACTTGTGATCTAAAGTAATTTTCAAACCTCTTTTATTACTATACACACATATTTCCTTGTGTCAAAAAGAGTTCAATAGTGTGTATGTATATAACTCAAAAAAACTCTACTTTCCCATATTTACTACAATTTCTCGACGAATGGGATTCAGTTGAACCCCCTTCAATGCGCATAGGTCCGCCCCCAAAGAAACGCTAAGTTAGATGTAGATATATCAAGCAAAAAGTTGCCCCAACTCCACTGGTCAAAGTATTCTGTTTAGCAATCTCTCACACATTTTAGCGCCCCCTATCAACCAATTTTTTCATGTGAAATATGGCATAAGAATGTACGAATGCCTAAATGAAAAAAAGGAAAGTGAATATATAATTATTGCACAACTCCAATAGCCACTTATATGATATATCAAGTTTTACCCGAAGCATTCAACATGGTGTCTGCAAGTGTTATTAAAAGATGGTAAAAAGAGATGTTTAAGTTTGAATTTAGACATCATTAAAAAAACTTTCACATACTTTTTCTCAAGAAATTGAGCTAGGATACAATAAGTATATGTGTCTCTTCTCTAACAACTTAAAATTTCTAGATAAAGTGACTCAACTTAACCTTTAGATTGTGTTGTAACAACTCTAATTTGTGGACATGTGTTCGTTTAAGAACGTAACACCAGAAAGTGGAAACTTTTTTTTTTTTTGGGTTAACTGAACAATTTTATTAAAATCACCATCTCAGCAAACTTACAACTTGTCTCCTATACTTTTAACTTACAAAGAAATGCCAGTCAAGAAACCAGCCTAAAGCTAACCAAAACAATCCATGGGTTCATCTATTTTCTATACTCCTCTGAGTCTGCATTTGTAACCAGTTCAGAGTGCTTTTCAAACATGTTTGAAAGAATGTTGTGAACGTGGTCACAATGGAAGGCCCATTTGGGATGTTGTCAATTTATATATGGGACTTTGGTTAATAAAGAGTGCGGAGATGTCTATATATCTCTTATTCTTTTAGCTAGTTTATTAGTGTACCTCTCGAACCTCCCTTTCTACCTTTTCTTTTCTTTTCTTTTCTTTTCGATTACTCGATGAAGATTTGTAACTCCAGTCTTGCTTAATCCCATCATATCTCTGGTTACCTTTGGTTCATTATATTGGAGATCAGGATGTGACATAGAGTGTTAGGAGTTAGTCTACCAGTGTATAGAAGACAAAGTAGTTAGAATTAATTATGGTGACAGTTAAGTAACTAATTAGCTGATTAGTTAATAGTTGGTTAGATTAGTTAGTTAGTTGAGAATTAGTTGTAGCCTATAAATATCAGTGTAAAGGGATATTGATATTCAGTTAGCATAACAGTTTCTCTCTCTAGTCTCTCTCTCTCTCTGTAACTCCCTCTTCTCTCTCAGCTTCCAAGCTAAGCTAAGGTCCTCCATATCCAGAAAATAACATGGTATCAGAGCCAATGGCTCCTTGAATGAGGAATTGAGCTAGCATAAAGAAGAAGCAATCAGAGAAGTAGAGGAATTCATCAATGGCGAGTGAAGAAACTGGAAATGGAACTGGAACCACTGCACACAGTGGAAATGAGGTATTCGATCACAATCATACACTATATCTACGGCCTTCTGATACATCAGGTACTGTTTTGATTCCAATTCAACTCACTGGATCTGAAAATTACTCTGTTTGGAGCAGAGCTATGAGAATTGCAATTTTAGGGAGAAATAAGCTAGGGTTAATAGAAGGAACCTGTAGGAGAGAAGATTTTAGTCCAAATCATGTGAATTTGTGGGATAGATGCAATGCTATTGTGTTATCGTGGATTATGAACTGTGTGTCCAAAGAATTGTTCAGTGGAATAGTCTATGCCACAAATGCAAGTGTAGTTTGGCATGACCTGAAGGAACGGTTTGATCAGATTGATGGATCTAGGGTTTTCTTTTTGCACAAAGAGATAGCAAGCATGAATCAGAGGACTCAATCGATAGCAACATATTACTCCAAACTAAGAATCTTTTGGGATGAATTTGAGTGCTTAGTACCTCCTCCAAGCTGTGATTGCACAAAGTCAAGGGACTTTATTGCACATCTGCAAATGCTGAAACTGATGCAGTTTTTGATGGGATTAAATGAAATATATGAACAAGCACGAAGTCAGATTCTGATGACTAGACCATTGCCTTCAGTGAACAAAGCTTATTCTATGATGATGGAAAGAGAAAGTCAAAGGACCATATCCAGTGGTCCAAGTGAAGGACATGAGATGACTGCATTAATGAGCAACAGGGGAGGAAACTATCAGAACAAACAGAATTCAGGAAGATAGAGTAATCAAGGATACCAGAAGCAAGGATATCAAGGAAATCAAAGGCAAAAGAGAAACTACAACCTGTATTGTGATTACTGCAGAATCAGAGGCCACACAAGAGAAGAATGCTACAAAGCTCCAAGAACTCAGAATCAGTCAGACTCAATGTACAAGAAGAAGGCAGGAATGAATGAAGCACACAATGCCTTGATAGAAGATGTAACTGAGAAGAGACCTGAAGTTGGAAGCAGCAGCTACTCTGGAAGTGAGGAAGTCACACAAGGAAAGGGTGTTCCACCACAATTAACTCAGGCTCAGTATGAGCAGATTGTCAGAATGCTGAACAAGGAACATTTCATTGAATCAGCCAACATGACAGGTAACATCTATTCATTTGTAGCAGATGAAGTGAATAGAGAATGGATTGTGGATACTGGTGCTAGTAATCACATGGTGTCTGACAGGAAAATGTTGAGAAATATGATAGAAACCAAAGGATCAAAAGGAAAAAAGGTTCATCTACCTAATGGGCAGATAACCGGTGTGACTCATATAGGGACCTATGATTTTGGAGAGGGAGAAAGAATGAACAATGTGTTGTATGTACCAGATTTCAGATACAATCTCTTGTCAGTGTCAAAAGCAACAAGAGATATGAATTGCTCGGTCATATTTTACCCTGACTTTTGTGTCTTCCAGGACCTCTCAAATGGGAAGGTGAAGAGGATTGGTAGAGAGCACCATGGACTCTACTTGCTGACTCCTACATCTTCTGATAGAAAAGGGAAATCCAAAGCAAAAGAGGATAACAGAATAACAGGATTGCATGCAGGAAAGGAGACAATTGATGTGAAGCTGTGGCATAGAAGGTTTGGACATGCTTCTATTAGAAGTGTACAAAGTCTATTAGGCATAAAGAATAGTGCTAGTAAGGGACTGGATGACTGTGATATATGTCCTCTTGCTAAGAAAATAAGACTGCCCTTTGGCAATAGTGAAAAGAAATCTACTGAAATTTTTGAATTGATGCATCTTGATGTTTGGGGACCATATAAAGTCCCTACTTATGATGGGAATAGATTTTTATTGACTATGGTAGATGACTACTCTCGTATGACTTGGGTGTTCTTGCTTAAGCTCAAAAGTGATGTGATTGTTGTTCTAAGAAATTTTCTTAAGCTGATAGAAACACAGTTCAACAAAAGACTAAAAGTTGTAAGATCTAACAATGGTAGTGAGTTCAACAACACAGAATGTAATCATCTCTTCACATCACATGGGATAGTTCATCAAAGAACCTGTGTGTACACATCACAACAAAATGGTGTGGCTGAATGAAAACACAGACATATCCTTGAAACTGCTAGAGCTATAAGATTTCAGGCATCCATACCCCTTAGATTTTGGGGACATTGTATTCTTGGTGCTGTGTATCTCATAAACAGGTTGCCCTCTACTGTGTTGCTAGAGAGATCACCCCATGAGTTGTTTCATAGAACAAAATGAAGCCTGAGTCATCTTAAGGTTATAGGCTGCTTATGTTATGCCAAGAAGCTACCAGTTACTGATAAATTTGAGGCAAGAGCTGTTGAGGCTGTGCATATGGGATACTCTACTGTCAGTAAGGGATATATCTTGTATGACTTGAAGAACAGATCATTCTTCACTTCCAGAGATGTTGCATTCAGGAAAACTACTTTCCCTTTTAGTAACCATTCAGTCAATTTGACACCTGAACCAGCAGGCACAGTCCCAGCTCAGACTATACATGATGAATTCTCTGTGAATAATCCTATTTCAACTGTGCCTCATGCTGAGGACTATGCAGTTGGTGATGATATTCCATCAATGATGCCTATTGGTGATGATTTAGGAGAAGAAGAATAGGATATGCTCCATGACTTGATGAACTTGGAGGAACCTGACATGCAGATGCCACCTCCTCCTACTTCACGGGAGCCCTTGAAGAGGTCTCTAAGAGAGAAGAAGGCTCCTGCCTGGCTAGATGATTTTATTACAGCTACAGTCACTTCTGACAAATGTTGTTATCCTAGCTCAGCATACATGTCCTATAGCTCCATTAAACCTGCTCACAAGACTTGCTTGAAGGCATTGTAAGCATTGGTCGAACCAAAGAACTTCAAAGAAGCTGCATCTGATCCCAAGTGGGTCCATGCTATGCAAGAGGAGATTAAGGCACTAGAAGAAAACAAGACCTAGGAACTAGTCACACTGCCTGCACACAAAAGGCCCATTGGATGTAAATGGGTGTACAAAATCAAGCTAAAGGCTGATGGATCTGTTGAAAGATACAAGGCTAGGCTAGTTGCTAAGGGTTACAATCAGAGAGAGGGCTTTGACTACCATGAAACTTTTTCCCCAGTTGTCAAGATTGTTACTCTCAGAGCTGTTTTATCACTTGCAGCAGCTTCACACTGGCACATTCATCAAATGGATGTGTCCAATGCCTTCTTACAGGGGGATCTTTATGATGAGGTATACATGACTCTGTCAGAAGGATTTACTAGCCAGGGGGAGAAAACAGGACTGGTCTGCAGGCTAGTTAAATCTCTATATGGTTTGAAGCAGGCTAGTCGACAATGGAATATGAAACTTACTCATGCTCTTGTGAGATCAGGATTTAGGCAAAGTAGTCTTGATCATTCACTATTCATCAGGAGATATGAAGGCAAGATAGTAATCATATTAGTCTATGTAGATGATATGCTTATAACAGGCAATGACCTTGAGCTGATTAACAAGACAAAAGAAGAATTACATGCAGCTTTCAAGATAAAGGATCTGGGAAATCTTAAATACTTTTTGGGGATTGAATTTAGCAGATCCAAAGATGGGATTCTTATGAACCAGAGGAAATATGCCTTGGAGCTCATAGGTGATGTAGGCATAAGTGGTGGAAAGATATCATGCACTCCACTGGATGTGAATATGAAGCTGACATCTAAAGAACTAGATAGAGTAAGTGGTGAAAAGGGAGATGAAGACTTAGAAGACATGGGGAGCTATCAAAGGTTGATTGGAAGGCTTTTATATCTAACATTGACTAGGCCAGACATCTGCTTTTCTGTGCAGACCCTGAGTCAATTTATGCAGGAACCAAAGAAGTCACACATGGAGGCACCTATTAGGATAGTAAGATACATCAAGAAGGAACCTGGTTTGGGAGTATTGTTAAGCAGTAAGAAGTCAAATAAGCTCCATGCATTCTGTGATGCAGATTAGGCTTCATGCCCAAACACAAGGAGGTCAGTGACAGGATTCTTGATAAAACATGGAGATACCTTGATATCATGGAAGTCAAAGAAGCAATCAACAGTGTCAAGAAGCTCAGCAGAGGCTGAGTATAGGAGTATGGCTGGTACAGTTTCAGAAGTAGTATGGATAGCAGGTCTATTCAGAGAGCTGGGTGAGCACTTGGAACTTCCAGTTGAACTGTTTTGTGATAGCAAAGCAGCTCTACTGATAGCTGCAAACCCTGTCTATCATGAAAGAACAAAGCATATCGAAATAGACTGCCATTTCATTAGAGAAAGGATTCAGATGGGGTTAATCAGAACACACTTCCTGGGAACCAAGGATCAGATAGCATACATCATGACAAAGGCCCTTGGGAGATATCAGCATGAATTCTTGCAGTCCAAGCTGGGGATGTTCAATATTTTCACACCTACCAGCTTGAGGGGAGTATTGGAGATCAAGATGTGACTTAGAGTGTTAGGAGTTAGTCTACCAGTGTATAGAAGGCAAAGTAGTTAGAATTAATTATGGTGACAGTTAAGTAACTAATTAGCTGATTAGTTAATAGTTGGTTAGATTAGTTAGTTAGTTGAGAGTTAGTTGTAGCCTATAAATATCAGTGTAAAGGGATATTGATATTCAGTTAGCATAACAGTTCTCTCTCTAGTCTCTCTCTCTCTCTCTCTCTCTCTGTAACTCCCTCTCCCCTCTCAGCTTCCAAGCTAAGCTAAGGTCCTCCATATCCAGAAAATAACACATTATTCACTGAATTTAATGGCATTTACTCCACGTTAATCGTGGTCTGTCCATGATCTCCTCATTTAAGTCGTGGACAATGATCGACAGTTACAGAAGCGAGAGCTCGTGGACAACGGTCGATAGTTACAAAAGAGAGAGCTTGTGGAGCGAAATCTTCTACGAGGAGTAAATCTTTCGCCTCGTGATGGATATCTTCCAATCACCTCGGATGGCCAGCTCGTGGCCATCATCCATTCCGTGTATGAGGCAACTGACTTCGGGAGCTGGGCGAGCCTTGAAGAGCTTGTGAATAGAAGCTCTCAACCCCATCCAACTCTGAGCCTTGCCGATTTTAACCTCGTTGATTTTTCACCCAATACACAATTAAAATTTAGATTCTTGTACGTCAACTTCTCAAAGAAGTGAACAATTTCGGAATTTGCTTTAACCTTGATAAATTCTTAGATATTGTATTTCTACTGCTACCTCTGCTCTTAGATACTAATTATAGATATTGTACCGCTTGCCCTTATTCTTGAACTTATTTGTTAGAGTAGAATAACTTTTTTTTTTTTTTCCTTTGTGTTCACAACTCATTTTTATATAAGAAATTTTGTCATTAAATTCTTTCAAGTACTTTTGATACTGGAGGACCGAACAAACAAATGTATCACAACTCATTTTTATATAAGAAATTTTGTCATTAAATTATTTCAAGTACTTTTGATACTGGAGGACCGAACAAACAAATGTATCACTAGAGTGAGATCATATGAACTGAAATTTGGTAAAAGAATATATGTGAATGTAGGAAGCTGGTAGTATTTCTCCACCTTGAACTTCCAATATATATAACAATAAAAACCGGGGATTGTTATTCTCTTAAAAACAATAGGTCTGCAATATCAAGCAAAATCTTGGACCTGCATTGGCATTCGATCAAATGTTTGAATAACTACACTTTTTCATGTGAAATATGGCAACGCCTAAATGAAAAAAAGGGAAGTGAATTATAATTATTGCACAGCTCCAATAGCCACTTATATCAAGTTTTAACCGAATTGAAGCATTCAACATGGTGTCTGCAAGTGTTATTAAAAGATGGTAAAAACAGATGTTTAAGTTTGAATTTAGACATCATTAAAAAGAATTTCACGTACTTTTTCTCAAAAAATTGAGCTAGGATACAATAAGCATATGTGTTTTTTCTCTAACAACTTAAAATTTCTAGATAAAGTGACGACTCAACTTAACCTTTAGATTGTGTACGCTAACTCTTACCCCCACCAAAACAGAGAAGTTGTTCCAATAGACTCTCGGCTAAAGCAAAACAATTTTGAAAACATTGAGATAAACAAGATGATAATACCACAAAAACAAAATATTTGATATAAAAACTAGATAAAACCCAAGATAAAGAAAAAGCGTAATAGCAATGATGTTTGGCATTTTACGCCAAAGTTTCCTTAATATTTCCGCACGTTTGAGCTTGTTATTCGCTCGTTTTATAGTTTATGAATGTGGTTTTACACTAATTTGATGTCGTGCGTGTGTAGGTTGTTACGCAGTGCATTTGGAGCTTTTAGGAGCTTGATTGAGCAAGAATTGATTGAAGGATGATTGAGGATTGGATTGAGCACACGAGGGCACGACACGAGCGAGATTTCGGACCAAGGAAAACATATTTTGGCTGGGCGCTTTGGGGCACGTGGGGCGCCAGTTATAGCGCCCAGTGCCCCAGCGCTTTTACTCACGTGGCGCGGGCCAAAAGCGCCCAAAGTTTGGCGGGGTTCTGCTTGTCTCAGCGCTTTACGAGGCGCGGGCGCCCGTTATAGCGCCCCTGAGCGGATTTTTACTTCCTATTTCGTCTAGGCTTGGATCTAACTTATTACTAGGTGTTTGTAAACTCTATAAATACTCTTTTACTTAGTTTTTGATAGGAGTTCAGACTTGAAGCAAATTGGAGAGCTCATAACATCAAGAACAAGGGTTCTTTTCTTCCTTCCTTTAATCTATTACATCATTATTTCGTTATTACATCAAATCTTTGTGTTGTTATTATGAGTATGCATGGCTAAATCTATCGTTCTAGGTTAGAGTATTTCATGAAGGTTGATGTTTGAAGATTGATTTCCATTAATTGAATCCCATAAACGGGGTTACTTATTCTTTGATTTCC